>ML778191.1:586722-618385 GCA_009831015.1 Picea engelmannii | reverse complement strand
ATGTCTTCACCCTTGATTCGGACTTGATGGTATCCTGACCTCAAGTCAATCTTTGAGAAAACAGACGCACCTCCCAACTGATCGAATAGATCATCGATCCTGGGCAAGGGGTATTTGTTCTTTATGGTTACTTTATTAAGTTTTCTATAGTCTATACATAGTCTAAGGGTGCCATCCTTCTTTTTCACAAACAGTACTGGTGCTCCCCATGGGGAAACCCCGGGTCGAATATAACCCTTGTCCATCATTTCCTTCAATTGCAATTTGAGTTCAACTAATTCAGGTGTGCTCATCTGGTAGGGTGTTCTAGACACTGGCACGACTCCTGGTGTGAGTTCTATCGAGAATTCAATGTCTCTTCTCAGAGGTAGACCCAGTACCTCTTCCAGAAATACATCTTTGTACTCTCTCAGGATAGGGTGATCATCGGGGCTTGGTTTAGCGCCTTCGATTATTTTCAGTACCTGTATTGCATATAGGGGACATCCCTTTCGGCATTACTTCCTCATTTGCAGGGCTGATATTTGTCTCACCGAGACCGGTTTTCAGATCCCTTGAAGGGTTATCCTTTTTCCTTATTCACTCACACATTCTAAGGTTTTATAGTAACAGTCCAGTTTGGCTTTATGGGCGGCCAACCAGTCCATACCAATCAACAGGTCGTATGACCCTAGGGGTAATACATTAAGGGTTGCTTGGGTGGGGAATTTACCCAACATTAGCTGGCAGGCTGGTATGGCCTCTACCACCTTTCTTTTGGTGCCAGTGGCTAACTGTACTAACCATGGCTTAGTTTGTTTTTGTGGTTGTAGCTTACACTTAATAACAGCTTTAGGGGCTATATAACTCAAATTTGAACCAGGGTCAATCAAAACAGACACCAGATGGTTAAAAATCATACCTTCTATTTCCACTACTGAAGCTTGGTGATCAGCTTGGTTATTATCCAAGGCTGCATAGATCTGCGGCACACTCCTTGCCACATCATTGACCGTGGTAGCTTCCTGCATGTTATAAATTTTTCGACTGTTCTGTTGTCGGTGTGGACAGTCTCTCAAGAGATGCTCTTCTCCGCAACCCCAGCATTTCAGAGGTTCTTTCTTTGGGTTATTAGTCTTTACTGGTATAGGTCCAGAAGTTTTATTTCCATCCACCGGGGGAAAGTTCTGTTGGAGTACACTTTGGGTTGGAAAGTTCATTCTGTGGTTCTTTTTGTAGTTTTTCAATCCTAAGGATTTGCTCCCCTTCTTTTGAAATTTTGAACCACTCTTCTGTTTCCAGCCTCCACAAGACTCTGCCCGATGTCCATATTGTTCATGACAATATGTTTCCTTTCTTATAGTGTCTTCTAAGGTCTTTGGCTCGTCAAATTCAATTCGGTTCCGGTATTCCTTGGGTAGCCCACTGATGAAGCGTTGTACCTTCGCCTTCTCTGCTTTGATGTAGGGTACATATCTCAGTAAGTCAAGAAATTTGTTGACATACTCCTCCATAGTGAGTTGTCCCAGTTTGAGTTCATAAAACTCTTTAGCCTTCTCGTCGAAATCCCTTTCCGACAAATACTTCTTCCGGAAGTACTTCTCAAACCATTTCCAAGACAGGTCCTCCTCGCGGACCCCTTTCATATTCTTAAGGTCTTCCCACCAAATGGAATCCCTTCCATTCAGATTGAAAGTGGCCACTCGGGCCTTCAAGTTCTCTGAGAAATCATGGACTCTAAAATATTTCTTCAGCCCAAGTAGCTAGGCCTCGGCTTCCTCTCCCTTCTTTATCTCACCATCGAAGGAGGGAGGTTTTGCCTTCCTGAATTCCTCAAATTTGTGACTCTTGGAAGTATTTTGCTTCTTCTATTTTCTGCGACAATAGGAACTGGTCCTGCTACTGGAAGAGCCTTCTGAATCACCGAATTCCTTCTCAGTGGAATCGTCTGGCACTGGTCCTTTACCTCTAGGGTGGACCTTTATGGATGTGCTTCTCTCAGTGTGGCCACTAACACGACCACGATTCTGCATCTCAGGTTCATGCTGCATTTTTCGTTGTAGATCGGATAAGCTCTGCAGTAGAACTACAATAATTTCAGTTTGCTTTTCTTGTTCTTTCATCATCTTTTCATTATGGTCCTTGCAGCTTTGCAACTCAATCATGAGACTCCTCACAGTCTCGACTAGGTCTGGAGGGGTTCCTATTGCTCTTCTCTCATCAGACTCCTTGTCTCTATTGTGGGAGCCTTCTCCCACCTCTTGGTGAGTCACCATACTCTGCGTCTGTAGATTTCCACAGTTGATCATCCACTTGAGTGAAAAGACAAACGCTGACTATTAGTCAAGAGTTAAATTCATTTTTATAAATGGCGCATAAATTCATAACTCTTTCACATGCATACACAGTCAGGTTTTCATTTTCCAAGTTCTTAATCCTGGGAAAGATAGTTAAGTCAGGGGGTTAGTCCTCATAGGAGTGATTCGAACGGAGTTTATGCGTGAATCGTGCATGAGCCCAATCAGGCCGAGTGTTGTAACCATGCTCTGATACCACTTTGTAACATACCCACTACCAAAAATCAAAGTTTTTGGTTGATTTCTCAATAATGAGAATCCCCGGAGCTTGTAGCGGAAAAAATGCCAATCTCCGATCCAACAGGTCTTCCATTCACCTACCCATCTCTTTGTACATGATTGTGGTCTTACGTCCCTTTCCGTTGGGGTTTCTGTCTTCAAAATTCCGACGTGCTTAGATACCCGTTTAGCCTTCTAGGCTAAGCTCTTGGTTTGCATGACCTCCTCTATATGACCACGTTCATAACTCCCATCGGGGCTACGGGGTTTCAATTGTCAAAATTCACTCACTCCCAAGATTCGCGATCCTTCGAATCCTGATGCGCTCCCTATGCGTTAGCCCTCTTGACTATAGGATTCGAACCATATGATCGTTAACCTGTGACCACGGTCTTATCTCTTATTGGGGTTTGGGGTTTCGCGTTTCGATATGCACCAAACCTCTTGTCAACAGAATCCCTGATTTCCCGATGCACAGATTCCCGATTTGATGTCACCAGGAAGCCCTTCCTCTGTAACCAAAATCAATAGTAGTGAGCAGTCGCTGAGATCAACGGCTCTAGATCTCCCTCTAAATGACCGCAACCATACCTCCTCAACGGGGTTTCGGGGTTCTTGCTGTCAAGGTGCACATGCCCTCGGAACCCACGATATGTCGACTCCCGACGCACCTCTGCTTCAGCTAGCCCTCCTGGCTCAACCCTAGTTCACGTGACTGTTACCCCGCATCCACAACCTTACCCCGTCGGGGTTTCACGTTTCGTGGTTTCAAAAGGGGTAAACACCACATCCACGGGATTCCCGATATCCCGATGAACCAAATGCCGAGAGATGGCTTCCCTTTTCGGGACTTTCCCAATAGCTCTGATCTCCTCCATGCATCCCTCCAAATGGACAGTCCAGATCCTTGTCGGGGTTTTGGGACTTTTGATGTCCTGGTTCCTTCGACCTCAGGAATGTCGATTTCCTGATTTTTCAACTCTCGTCAGATCTTTGACACATGTCCCTCTGAATGGATGGCTCGAATTATGTCGGGGTTTTCACCTGGGACTTCCTCGTCCTCTTGTCCCTGGAAATGTCGATTCCCGATGCGCCAAATGTCGATGGACCTTGATCTCCGCCATGTGTCCTCTGCCAACGGATGGTCCTGATATTGCCGAGATATCGCGGATCACGATTCCAAGTGGCAAGATTTCTTCACTTCCGGGATTCCCAGTAGCTTCAATATCCCAATGACTTTTTAGGGACTCTCCTCCATTCACTAGGGCTTAACCCCAGTGTAACGCCTACCAAATGTAACGGTTAACGGGAGTTCAGCTGCTGATCCAACGGTTTACCAGCCTTTCAAGATTGGACTCTGATGTGGCCGTAACCTCCTCGCACCTCAGTGAGATCCAACGGTTCTGATGCCACTTTGTGCACTCTTCCACAACTTTATGGATGGGGAAATCAACGGTCTGGATGTTCTCATGTAACATGGGGATCTATGGCCCTAGACTCTTCACTACCCATGAAGACACAGGAAAATCAGGTGGTAAGGCCTTTAACGCCCTACCTTCTCCTGCTAATGTAACGGTCGTGGGGAAACTGTGGATTTCCCGATGAATTCTCATCTGTCGATTCGATATTCCTCCCTTAAGCTGCCATCTCGGGTTTTTAATGGGATCGTTCCTCCTCGTACAAGGTTATTAAGACTTGCACCTTCAATTTCCTATTCCAGGTTCTGGGTAAATCTTTCCAAGGAGGAAATCTCTACAAGAGATCTATTCTGGGGCTTTCCGGGAGATGGGTGAAAGGAAGCAACTTTCCAAGAACGGGCTGGAAGCCTAACTTAATTCAACCTATAATTAGATTCATTTATCAACTTCAATCATGCATGGCTTCCTCTGTTATAAGCATATGTCTATAAATTCTTATTAAAACACTGCACAGACATTCTTACACTAAAATCGTTCACAACTTCACAGGTCTATGAGCATATACATATATGTATCATTCTATGAATTTCAATATGCAATATGTAAACAAAACACTTATTAGAAGTGACTTCAGAAATGGGTGCAACTGCTGAGAGGGGTGCTCATTTCCACCCAACCGTAGGCGTAGCGACTCCTAGTGGATTTACCACTAGCCACCCTCGAGATGATACCATGATGTTGTTGAGACTGTGTCTCTCTGTCTGTCAGTGACCAGGAGCGAAGGTTCCAATCCTTCCTCTCTACTATCACTCACTCTGCGTAATGCCAGAGTTCCCCTCGCATCTTCCCTCTCAATCGCCTCTGCCATACGCCTTATCCTCTCATGAGGTTGTGTGTGGCGCAATTTCCCTTGCACTAATCAGGCCTGACGGCTCTACGAATGGGCGGTTCACCATCCCATCCCTCATCAAGCCATCCGCCTACTAGTTTGGGAGCCATTAATTTTCAGGGCCAACGAGCCGCTTTTGGTTCTCCGGGCCAGTGGAGTCCAAATACAGTATTTAATTCTCGGTGGAAGTTAACGCCACCTTTTCAGGTGCCTTCCACCGCCATCGTGGTCTCTTTTCTGCACATGCCCTCTCAGCAGTCCTACAATAATTCAAAATGTTATTCACATTCATTGACCTCTTCCGGTAGGTCCATTTACATCACATATTCATACTTATGAGTTTTCCATAGTCCTTGGCCAGTCCAGTTATATTTACAAACTGGGGGAAACAGGGTGTTACATTGTATCATGTAACATAGATCCACATTTGTACTTGGTTGTGGCTATGATTTCACCTGCGTCTTGCATGGATCCACAGTGTATACTTTTGTGGCCATGATTGAGTAATGATTGGTTCTTGATGGATCCACGGTGTATTATGTTGTGACCATCGTTCCATCGCTTGTGTCATGCATGGATCCACAGTGTATTTATGGTGGCTATACTCTTGTATTTCTTACTGAGAATGGGTATTCCCGCATCGGGGATCGTTTTATGCAGGATTGGCGATGCCCTTCTCCAAGCTTATTTTCGCAAAGCTCTACGACTTTATTTATAAAGTGTTTCTTCCATTAGACACCTCTTCTAACCTCACACTTTAGGGGTAATTTGTTATAATGTTATTTTCCACATAATCATTAGGTTATTATCACCTAAGGATCACCTAATATATAGATCATTATCCCCTAGAAACCCCTCATTTTAACCCTTAAAACCTACCATTTGTTCCCTAATTTTCTAGCCAATTTCCCACCTGGTCGCCCTTTTCCTTCACTAAGGGTGCAACCAAAACGGTTGGTCACCCTTTTCCTTCACTAAGGGTGTGACCAAAAGGTTTGTTCGCTCCTTTTTTCCTGCCAACGATCGATCGGTCACTCTGTCTATGTGTCTAGGGAGAAACCAAGTCTAGAAGCTCCTATTTAGGGATTTGGTTTCGATGGATAAGACCTCCCACTGATTTCTCGGGGTTTATCCTCGAGAAGGATTCCATTATAAGCTCGAGAATTTTATCCTAATAAATATATGGCCTTATCCCTAAATCCCTATAAGAACCAATCCATTTCCCATGCAAAAGGAGGAGGAAAGAGCTAGCAAGGTTACTCTAGTGATTTGGTTGCAATACTTGGGCAAGGAGCTTGGAAGGAGACCATATCTTTAGTCTACATCATTTGTAAGTTGTAATATTGCTTCTTTGATTAATAGAAGACATACAGGATGTTTCCCTCTATCTAATTTTTCATATAATTTTATGTATTCATTGGTAGAGAAGTAGTATAATTATGTGTTATGATATACTATTAGATTTGTTTTCAATCCATGCATGATTGCTTCCTTGATTGTTTTCATGTATGAATCAGGTCTAGGAACACCCTTAGTTTATGTATATATCCTTGTCTTAGGTGTTGTTAGAGCCTAAGGGAGCTCAACTCTTGCAGGGTGCAAAATCCCTACAACACTTTAGTTGTCATCATCTTTATCATTTTAACTATGGATTCACTAATATTGAGGGAGAAATGTTTTATGTTCCTACTTATGCATTTTATTTCATGTATTAGGGTTTATTTTCTTGCATTAGGGTTTTTGTTTCTTTTCTCGTTAATAACTTAGAAAGTATGTGAAATAAAAGAAGAGTTATTTTCATTAAGGAGAAGAAGAATTATTTCTTGAGTCTGCATAAGAAATCTGATTTACAAATTAATAAAGATGCTTGCTATGTGTAAGTATGTATATGTTAAAGGTCTTTGTTATCATGAATTATCTTTTGAAATAAATATGATTCATACTATTACAAAATGTCTTTGTAATATCTATTATATTATTCTTTCTTTTCTATGATACACATGTTTGACTAATTTTGTTACCTATGAAGGACTCTCTCCAGCAAAATATTAAGCTTTGTAGGTACCAACTCATGGAACAAGAAGGTGAATCTATTAGCAGGGGATGTGATAACAAAGGAGAATTTTTTTTCAAAGATGAAATATGACTCATTTTCCTAATGGATAAGGCATGGGTTTGTGGTTCTTGGTGCCTCGCTAGGAGATATGTTAGGATATTTAAACACTTAGGATTTAGTTAAGATCTACTTGGTCTAATGTGTCGTTAGGTAAAAGTGTGTTTCTTAGTGTGTTTCTTTAGTATGCATTAGTATGAATTTGTAGTTAGGAAATCCGAAGGTCACGATATGTTCCCGACATAGAGTGATTTGACGGTTCATACTCTCCTCAATATTAATGACCTTTGATCTATGGTTTAACACTCGATTGGTCCATCATCTTTATTTAAAGAGAATGGAGGTTCATTTTCCGATGATCGATTATGAGAAAATCTCTTGTAAAATATCTTTGTAATCTTTTTATTTTGCATTAATAAATTGCTCCAAGTGGTCGTGTTGGTTGGGGTCGTGGATGTTTCCCCGTAGAGGTTTTACCACGTCAAAACATCAGTGTGTTGATATTTTATCTGGTTATGTGAGTGGTTACTAAAGGTGTTCTTCCTCTGTTGGAATACACGTGTTGTCCAACATGGTATCAGAGCCTGTTTGAAGACCCACTCTTATTGTAGATCGCAATCGTGAAGCCGAGTTGTCTCATCTCTATTTTTTGTCATTTACGTACATGTATGGGTTGAGAGGACTATTCCATTGCGTCTAGAGCACTCATTTCAATTAGGAACACTTTTTGTTTCACTTGAAAAAATTTATGTTTTCCCAAGATAGGGTCATTTCAGTCAAATCCGGAGGTATAAAGCCTGAATACGCATTTTTTATAATTGTTGCAAAGTATTGTTTTGGTTTTATATTATTTGTTTCCGGGTTGCTACTCCTTTAGATCTGCATATTCTCTTTTTCCTGCACCCTGTGCGATCTCTAAATCATAAACAAATAGGAAAAGGTGCATCTTCCGAGTAAGATAACCGAGATCTAACCTTTGTTGACATCAAGAAGGGAAATTTTTTTCTTGTGTTGAAAGAGTTTTTTTTCAGCACGCTCTCCAAGACCATATTCAACAACAACAAAAACAATCCTCTTGTGAAACAATACAATATGTTTTGCTAGATCATTTGATTAAAAGTTGTCTTATTAAGTAAGAGGTCTTGAGTTCAAGTCTCTCTTTTGTTACTTTTTTTTGAAAAAGTTCATGCTAAAACTGTAAAGTGTATTTCACTTCAAGTATAAAAATGAATCACTATAAGTAGCTTTAATATTTTATTTCAGAGTTATTTATTTTGCATGAAGTAACTTCATTGTAAAATTGATCCCCACTTCTCTTTATAAAAGTGGGTCACTTCATAAAGCAACTTACACCACCACGTGGTCCTTTAGTTACCGTTTATGTCTTTTTTTAAAAGGGCATAACTCTCACATCTGAAGTCCATTTTCAGTGCCACTTTTTTTAAAATCGCTTAAATTTTCAAGTTCTTTCCATCCAAAACATCAGTTTCAGTTTTTAAATCCATATTATCTACAGATTTAATATGGCTTCTTCTAGTAATCTTTTTCTTACTAGCACCAACTACTTCCAATAGAAATCTCATGTGGAAGATTTATTAAGAAGTAAAGGCTTGTACCGGAGAAAGGAAAAAGCACCCACTGATAATGATAAAAAAGTCAAATGGGCTAATAGGATTGACGAAGCACGTGGACTAATTGGAATTTCCATCTCTCCTAATTTAAGGTTCCACCTTAAAGAAATCGATGACCCCGAAGAACCTTGGGAAAAGATTGAATCTGTGTTTGGTAAATTCAATATTATTCTAGCACAACAGTTAGAAAATAAAGTACTAACCTTAAATCCAAGTGTTTTTTCTTGCCTTGGAGACTATCTATTTAAGCTTAAAACACTCAAAATTTTATGTGAAGAATGTGAGATAAAAATGGAAGGAGAGTGTTGCATCTATCTTATTCTTTCTAAGCTAGGTAGTGCATATTTTGTGTTTGTATCTACATTTTATGTCATAAGAGAGGCTCTAGGGAAATATTATCAAAAACTCACTCTTGATTCCTTTTGTGTTTCTTTGATTAGAGAGGAAGATAAGCTTGTACAACTTGGAGTGATCAACACTGCAGGTACCTCCAACAAAGCCTTAGTTTCCCATTAGGAAGATAAACCCAAGTATCCCAAGAAGCAACATCCTCGCTACAACAATAAGCAACATAAGGGTCCCAAATCCTCTCAAACAGCTTCATCTCCTAATGGTGACAAAGGAGCAAAATATAAAAATAAGAAGACTGACAGACATTGCAACTTTTGTGATAAAGATGGTCATGATGAGTCCAAATGTTTCAAGCAGATGGAAGATTTAGAAGAAGTGATGAAGAAGAAGAACATCAGTATTGATTCTACTTATTCTTCTTCTTCTCATGGACATGCACTTTCTGCTTCCGGTTTCTCCTTCAATACAACTTCTACTTCTTCTTCTGATGAGTAGATTATTGATTATGGAGCATCTTATCATATGGCTAAGGATAAAGACATTTTCTTCTCTAAATGAATGTAACACCAAGAAAATATGTGTTGGTGATGATAGATCTCTTAGTGTTGTCGGATCTGGAACAGTTCAAGTAGATAATGATCATTTCAATGATGTATTATGTGTTCTAAGTCTTTCTTGTAACCTTCTATCAGTATATCAAATCACTCATTCAGGTGAAGGTAAAACCGTAGAGTTTTCACCTCACCAAGTTGTAATCAAGGATCTAATAGATCCTAAGCATGTTCTTGCAACTGGAATTGTTGATGATATTATTAGGTTGTATATGTTTGAAAACTTTGGGTCATCATCTTTTTCATCGGTTTTTGTTGCTCATAGCGATGACTTGAGCAAACTTTGGCATGAGCGGTTTGGTCATCTAAACTATCGCTCATTGAAAAAACTACGTAATCAACAGATGGTGATTAGTCTTCCTCATGTTTCATGCAGAGACGGTGTTTTTGTCGATTGTGTTCTCGAAAAACATCATTGGGATAGTTTTGACAAACGTGCCTCTTGGAACGCCTTGGGCCCTTTGCAGCTTGTTTACAGTGATTTGTGTGGTCCACTTTCTTCTCCTTCTTTTTCTAGGTGCAAGTATTTCTTAAATTTCATTGATGATTTTTCCAGATGTACTTGGGTTTACTTATTAAAACTTAAGAGAGAAATTTTTGAAAATTTTTTGGCCTACAAGGCCCTTGTAGAAAAGCAATCTGGACATCAAATTCAAAAGTTAAGAACAAATAATGGAGGCGAATATGTGATCAATAATTTTACAAGTTACTGCACTACACAGGGCATCCAAATGCAACACATTGTTCCATATACATCACAACAAAATGGTTTTATTGAAAGAAAGAACCGCACATTAAAAGAAATGGCTAATTGTATGATCCAATCAAAGGGATTAAGTCTAAAGTATTGGGCAAAAGAAATCAACTATGCAAATTACATAGTCAAACGCACTCCCACAAAGGCTCTTAAAAATATAACACTGGAAGAAGTTTGGACTCAAATTAAACCAGATGTAAGTCACTTCCGTGTACTTGGTAGTATAGCATGGGCTCACATTCCTAATGAGAAAAGGAAATCATTGTAGCCTAAAAGTGAGAAGTGTATATTTGTTGGTTATTCTGAAGATGTCAAAGGTTATAGACTTCTTCAACCACATTGTAATAAAATTATTATTAGAAGAGATTTTAATTTTGATGAAAATCTCTTGGGCTACGAGCCTAATTTGGTGATTGTGCCTTCTTCGATTTGTGAGCCATCTTCGGCATTTGTTCCTTATTTTGTTTTTATTATGGTTTCTTCTTTAGATGATGACAGTGAAGATGAAAATACACCTCTACATGTTCACCTTCCTCCAGATGAGTCCATTGAACATGAACCAGCACCAGTTCCACTGCTTCCTAGATGGGTCTGTTCAACACAAGAAGCAGTTGGTGGTCTTGTCGGTGATCCTTCAGATCAGTGTCAAACACGTTCACAGTTCCAGCGAGCCTCTTCTCTTTTGGCTCAATTTTCAAAGACTCGGGATCCAGAGACATTTGTAGAATCTTCAGGTCATCCAGATTTGGATATGACAATGAATGAAGAGTATTGTTCTTTAATGGAGAACGATACTTGGGATCTTGTACCTCTTCCAAAAGGAAGAAAACTTGTCAGATGTAAACAAGTCTACAGAAATAAGTATGCATCAGATGGAAGTGTTGGAAGACATAAGGCTCGGTTAGTTTCCAAAGGATTTTCCCAAGTTGAAGGAATTAACTATAATGAAACCTTTGCCCCTGTAGCCAAAATGAATTCCATCCACCTTGTTCTTTCCCTTGTTGCCTCGCATAAATGGGAGGTCCATCAGATGGATGTTAAATCTTACTTCTTGCATGGAGATTTGAAAGAAGAAATATGCATGGAACAACCTCCTGGCTATGTCCAAAATGACTCTAGCCTTGTTTGTCACCTTAAGAAATCTCTTTATGGTCTTAAGTAAGCTCCCCGAGATTGGTATGCCAAAATGGATAGCTTTCTTATTGACACTGGATTCTCTAGATTCCATTCTAATCCTAATGTTTATACCAAGAAAGTAGGAAGCCATCTCATAATCTGTATCCTTTATGTTGACCTTATCCTTACTGGTAGTGACTCAAAACATTTAAACCATGTGAAAACCAACCTTAAGAAGAAATTTGAAATGACAGACTTAGGATTTTTTCACTATTTCCTTGGCCTCCAAGTTTTGAAAACCAATGAAGGAAATTTTCTTTCCTAGTCTAAGTATGCTTGTGACCTTCTTCATCGCTTTCACATGGATGATTGTAAACCAACCCCTTCTCCCTTCTAATCTGGAGTCAATCTTACCGCCACTTGTACTTCTCCTGAAGTTGATGCCACCCTGTACCATCAGTTAGTTGGTAGCCTCTTATAATTGACTCATACTCGTCCTTATCTTTCCTTTTTTGTTGGTCTTATTGCTCGGTATATTGAAACACCTCATGAAATCCATTGGAAAACATCTAAAAGGATACTTTGCTATGTCTGTGGTACAGTTCAGTTTGGGATACATTACAGTTCAGGGGGGACTCCTTTATAGTTTGGTTTCACTGATTCAGATTGGGTTGGTGACCCTAATGATCGGAAGTCTACTACAAGTTATGTTTTCATCCTTGGTTTAGGACCTGTCACTTGGGCCTGTAAGAAACAATAGGCTATTGCACTATATTCAGCAGAAGCAGAGTACCGAGTAGCAGTAAATGCCAGTCATGAAGCCTTGTGGCTTCAATAGATCCTTTCAGAGTTTGGATTCTAGCAGTAGCATCTGACTAGCCTTTGGTGAAACAATCAAAGTGCCATCAAGCTCGCCAAAGACCCATTTCAACATCAGCATAGAAAACACATCGAGCTACAGATGCACTTCATCAGAAATCTCATTCATGATCAAGTTATTGAAGTGCTCTTTTTCCCTAAAGAAGATCAAGTTGCAAACATTTTCACAAAGTCTCTTACAGAAGTGAATTTTTCCAAACTTCGATCTATTTTAGGAGTTCGGGAAGTTTTCATTAAGGGGGGATAGGCTATAATGCCTCCTTCCTTCTCCTTTTGTGTCAACATTGTAAGTCCTTCAATCCTATCCCAAGTTATTCTTAAGGGGGGATGTTAGGATATTTAGACACTTAGGAGTTAGTTAAGATCTACTTGGTCTAATGTATCATTATGTAAAAGTCTGTTTCTTAGTGTGTTTCTTTAGTATGCATTAGTATGCATTTGTAGTTAGGAAATCTGACAGTCACGATATGTTCCTGACATAGAGTGATCCGATGATTCATACTCTCCTCGATCTTAACGGCCATTGATATGTGGCCTAGCACCCGATTGGTCCATGATCTCTATTTAAAGAGCATGTAGGGTCATTTGTTGATGATCGATTGTGATACACTCTCTTGTAAAATCTCTATGTAATCTTATTCTTTTTCATTAATAAACTGCTCCAAGTGGTCGCTTTGGTTGGGTTCGTGGATGTTTCTCCATAAAGGTTTTACCACGTCAAAACATCAGTGTGTTTATCTTTGATTTGGTTGTGTGAGTGGTTAATGAAGGTTATCGTCCTATGTTGGAATACTTGTGTTGTTGAACAAGACACCATCCTCAGTTGGAGCCAGAATGTTGTAGCTTAAAATGTCCCTCTAAATTTTTTCAATTTTTTCTCTAAACCTTATTATTTTGCTTCTATTCTCATTGAAGCAATCTTTAGTTCAAATGACCTTTCCTATGATTTAAATCCTTTTCATTTATTGATCATTTTCCTTTGTTTATCACTATGTTCTTAAAGATAAATTCTCTCCCTTTTATTTTATCCATGTCAAATCTACCACTTCCATGGTTATGATAAACTATATGTGGTGAAGTTCATTGTTTTGGTCATGAGGCTGAAACCCTAGTTTTAACGTTAGATAATATTACCCTACCCAGCCAAGACCTAATGCTCAGTCAAATTGAAACAAGATAAACAATCTTTCTATTCACCAATTATATTTCATTTTGGTTTAAATTTATTTCAAACTCATACCATTGATTTTCAATGGATTTGTCTAAAATAGGCGTAGACTTGATGACATTCATAAGAATGCATAATTGAGATTATAACTTTTATAATATAACAAGTGTTTCATAGCAGTGTAGTCCTTACCAGGATAGAAGGGGAGTAAATGCGTGGGTTGAAAGTTGCAGTGCGTGTGGTATTCATGCAGAATTTAGTATTCCCGAATTAGTTTGATTTGGAATTTATCAAAATTTATTAATTTGTGGTACATGAAGGAAGGTTCCTAGGATCTTAGTTTGATAGTATATGAAATATTTAATACACAACCAATGTAACCCAACAATTACGGAGTGGCGGTTGGTGGACTCGCGGGTTCACATTTCTCATTTTTTATGGCTAGCCTATCTCGTGAAATACATTTTGAACCCAACACTTCCGCCATATACATTTTGTAGCTAAGAATTCCGTCATATACATGAGACAGTAATTTATACAAAGCTATAACATTGTAGCAAGATTTATAGTAATTTGTATAATTCTATAAAACTTGATACATTTTGCAGGGAACAATTACGGAGTTGCGGGTTGGCGGAGTCGTAGGTTCACACTTTTCATGTCCAACGTGTTATGTGAGATACATTTTGGATCGAAGAATTCCGTCATATACATTTTGCACCAAACAATTCCATCATATACATGAGACTGAGCAATTTATAGAATATTATAACATTGTATGGAGATTTATAGTAATTTATATAATGCTATAACATGTTTTACTTAATGAATGGTATAAACAATTATGTAAATTTTATTCAATATTTTTTTGTTTATAAGTAAGATTGTATAAAATTCTATGAAAATGAAGGACTACAGAGAATTTCCATTGTTTCAAGTTGTAAATAGTGAGCTTCCCCAAGGGGAAACCAACTCAGCTAGACGAAGCACTTCATAACTGAAGACTAGACTATTATTGACGCAAAAACAGTTCAAAAGTTTGGCCCATAAGGGTGGTCATTACAACTATCGAAAGTGTAGAGAGAATAACTATAATAACCATGGACAAATACATGAAAGGTCATCATGCAAATGACAAAACAATAGACAAAAACAATAAACAGATCACCGGTAGGGGTTGTAGTGCGGCGACATGGGCATGCAAAAGGCAGCAAATGTCATGTCCCCAGGAGGAGGCAGCTCCTCTTTGAGTGGTGTCTGGTATAGTTGCATGGTGTCCTCCATCTATGATGGCACGTGCTCTTCCTTATGGACCTCCTTCGGGCGTGATGGAAGTCTCTGTTGGTCGGGGTATGCCTGTGCGTGGACCAAAGTTTCCAGTGCCAACACTAGTGCCGAGGTCGATGCTAGTTGGGTTGTTGATGCTTGGGATACCTCTACTGGGAGGTTATGACCACCCTGTAACGTGGAGAGAAACTGCAGGAGTTGAGAGGCTTTGTCGTTCAAGGTCTCGAAGCGGAACCAGAGGTCGTCCATGTCCCGACGCAGGTCGAATACCAGGCTCTGCACCAATGCAAGGGTTGTTTTCCACTCGCATTATGGGTCAGTGTTGGAACTGCCTCGAGGTTGGGGTTTCCATCGGGAATTTTGATTGGCTTCTGGACCATCGATTTGAAATTGGGCGTGGTGAGCCTGGTCCTCAAACGACTGGGTGGTCAGAGAGTTGGGAGGAGCCAAAGGGCATGGATGTGAAACAGGTGCCGAATTGCCTAAAGGTCTTGGGTTGTAGTCCAGTGACGCCCCTAAGCAGTCTAGCCCCTCCATTCTGTTGGAAAGAGACACAAGAAGGGGCGGGAGAGAAGCAGGAATTTGATTCGACTGTGCCAGGGAGGAGGATGAGGTTGCCAAAGAGGAGGAGGATAACAGGGAGGGAGCAAGCAGGGTCGATTTGGCTGGTAGGGTGGCTTGTGTTTCAACTTCCCTCGTAGTCAGGCATCTCCAGGACAATGGGAGAGCAAAAATGCACCAGGAACAGAGCAGGAGAGGACAAAAGCAAAGAAGGGAAAGGGTGGGTAGGAGGCCGAGGTATGAGAATAAAAACCAAGAAATAATGAGCCCTCTGGAGCCGTTGGAGCAATTGAAATAGGTCGGGGAGTGCATGAGGTTCCATAAATGGCCGCACATGCAGAGTAAATGCCCAGCGAGGGTGCTGGTCCATTGAAGGGATGTGAAGGCAAAGCAGGGCGCACTAAGAGTAATGACGGCTTGCCTCGAGCAAGTTGAATTTAAAGTCATGAGGTAGGTGGGAGGGAGTGGCACATGGTCGTCACGTGGTTGGCGCCACGGAGGATCGCTCTTGGCTACTCCACTCGATGTGTGTGGTCAACTACGACCCCATCCATGGGAAAGGGAATAAATGCAATGGAGTACAAACATGTGGGCAGAAAGTTGTAGTACATGAGTATGTAGGCAAAAACATGAAAAAAGTAGTGGTAATATCTATTACATAGGTTTGTTCACAAAAAACAAGAAAAAAAAGTTGCATTCCTGACTTATTTTTCTTTAAAAGAAGATCGTGGACACAATAGAAATTGAAATTACATATGTTTTACATATGCTCGTGGAAAAAAAACACAAAAAAAATAGTAGTAACGTCTATTGCATAGTTTCATGGAGAGGAGCACAAAAAAAACTAGCATTCCTGAAATAGGTTTTCTTAAAACAAGGGTTCCTGGACACAAGAACTTGAAATTTATGAAATTAAAGGTTCCTGGACAACATAAATTATACATACCAAAGATGCAATTTTAGAAAACGGATATTTACTTTTATACATATGAAATATGTACTTTTATAGAGTACGGGGATGACATTCTATGGAGCATGCACGGAGTCTTGAATTCATACTTAGCCAATTTTTTGCATCACAGGCTCTCGAGATGGCGGGCCGAAAACTGGGCCTCTGTTGTTCTGTGGCATACAAAGAATACCCAGAGTTCCACGATATACAAATTGACAAGCAGATTTGGGGATATTTGAATTGTAAAACATAATGGTAATGTCTGTTACATAGGTTTGTTGACAAAAAACACAAAAAAAAATAGCATTCCTGAGTTGGTTTTCTTTAAAAGAAGGGATCTTGGACACTAAAAATTGAAATTTATCAAATGAAAGGTTCCTGAACAGCATAATTTATACATACAAAATGTAATTTTACAAAGCAGATCCCTCATTCCATACTTAGTCAGTTTTTGGATGGCAGGTTCTCGGGATGTCAGGCTAAAAATTGGGCTTCTGCTCTTCTGTGCCCTACAAAAAGCATCGATAGTTCCATGATATACAAACTGACAATTGGACTCCCAGACTATTAGAATTTTAAGGGCATTGTGTCCAACAAATTTAGCATTGGGCCTCTCCTGTTCTGTGGCCTACAAAGAATACCCAGAGTTCCGCGATATACAAATTGACTAGCGAAGATCGGACTATTTGAATTGTAAAAATCAGTGGCAATGTCTGTTACATAGGTTTGTTGACAGAAAATGGAAACAAAATTTAGCGTTCCTGACTTAGTTTTCTTTAAAACAAGGGATCGTGGACAGTATAGAAATTGAAATTTATGAAATGAAAGGTTCCTGGACAAAATAATTTATACATACAAAGTTCCGCGATATACAAATTGACAAGCGGAGTTGGGGCTATTTGAATTGTAAAACATGCTGGTAATGTCTGTTACATAGGTTTGTTGACAATAAACACAAAAAAAATTAGCATTCATGAGTTGGTTTTCTTTAAAAGAAGGGATCGTGGACACTAGAAACTAAAATTTATGAAATGAAAGGTTCATGGACAGCATAATTTATACATACAGAATGTAATTTTACAAAGTAGAGCCCTCATTCCATACTTAGCCAGTTTTTGGATGGTGGGTTCTCGGGATGTCGGGATGAAAATTAGGCTTATGTTCTTCCATGCCCTACAAAAAGCATCGATAGTTCCGTGATATACAAACTGACAATTGGACTCCCGGACTATTAGAATTTTAAGGGCATTGTGTCCAACAAATTTAGCATTGGGCCTCTGTTGTTTTGTGGCCTACAAAGAATACCCAGAGTTCTTCCATATACAAATTAACTAGCGGAGATCGGACTATTTGAATTGTAAAAATTAGTGGCAATGTCTGTTACATAGGTTTGTTGATAGAAAACGCAAACAAAATTTAGCGTTCCTGACTTAGTTTTCTTTAAAACAAGGGATCATGGACAGAATAGAAACTAAAATTTATGAAATGAAAGGTTCCTGGACAGAATAATTTATACATAGAAAATATGTAGTTTTACAAAGCGGAGTCGTCATTCCATACTTAGCCAATTTTGGATGGCAGGTTCTCAAGATTTCAGGCTGGAAATTGGGCTTCTGTTCTTTTGTGCCGTACAAAAAGAACCAATAGTTCTGCGATATACAAACTAACAATTGGACTCCCAGACTACTAGAATTTTAAGGGCATCATGTCCAACAAATTTAACATTGGGCCTCTCTTGTTCTGTGGCCTACAAAGAATACCTAGAGTTCCACGATATACAAATTGACTAGCAGAGATCGGACTATTTGAATTGTAAAAATCAATGGCATTGCCTGTTACATAGGTTTGTTGACAGAAAACGCAAACAAAATTTAGCGTTCCTCACTTAGTTTTCTTTAAAACAAGGGATCGTGGACAGAATAGAAATTGAAATTTATGAAATGAAAGGTTCCTGGGCAGAATAATGTATACATACAGAATATGTAGTTTTATACAGAATAATTTATACATACAGAGTTCAACGCTATACAAATTGGAAAGCGGAGTTGGGGATATTTGAATTGTAAACATATTAGTATGTCTATTACATAGATTTGTTGACAAAAAACACAAAAACAATTAGCATTCCTAACTTGGTTTTGTTTAAAAGAAGAGATCTTGGACACTAAAAACTGAAATTTATGAAATGAAATGTTCCTGGACAGCATAATTTATACATACAGAATGTAATTTTACAAAGAGGATCCCTCATTCCATACTTAGCCAGTTTTTGGATGGTAGGTTCTCGGGATGTCGGGATGAAAATTGGGCTTCTGTTCTTTCGTGCCCTACAAAAAGCACCGATAAATCCGCGATATACAAACTGACAATTGGACTCCTCGACTATTAGAATTTTAAGGGCATTGTTTCCAACAAATTTAGCATTGTCCCTCTATTGTTCCATGGCCTACAAAGAATACCCAGAATTCCGCAATATACAAATTGACTAGCGGAGATCGGACTATTTGAATTGTAAAAATTAGTGGTAATGTCTGTTGCATAGGTTTGTTGAGAGAAAACACAAACAAAATTTAGCGTTCCTAACTTAGTTTTCTTTAAAACAAGGGATTGTGGATAGAATAGAAATCGAAATTTATGAAATGAAAGGTTCCTGGACAGAATAATTTATACATAGAGAATATGTAGTTTTACAAAGCGGAGTCATCATTCCATACTTAGCCAGTTTTGGATGGCGGGTTCTCGGGATGTCAGGGTGGAAATTGGGTTTTTGTTTTTCCGTGCCCTACAAAAAGCACCAATAGTTCCGCAATATACAAACTGGCAATCTGACTTGCGGAATATTAGAATTTTAAGAGCATCCTGTCCAAAAAGTTAACCATTGTCGAAATAGTATTCTTTACACATGTTTTACATATGGTCGTGGAAAAAAAAAAAAAAAATAGTAGTAACGTCTGTTACATAGGTTCATGGAGAAGAGCACCAAAAAAACTAACATTGTCGAAATAGATTTCCTTAAAACAAGGGTTCCTAGACACAAGAAATTGAAATTTATGAAAGTAAAGGTTCCTAGACAACATAAATTATACATACGAAAGATGCAATTTTATAAAGCAGATATTTACTTTCATAGATACGAAATATGTACTTTATAGAGTATGGGGATGACATTTTATAGAGCATGCACAAAGCCCTGGATTCATAGTTAGATATTTTTTTGCATCGTGGGTTCTCAGACTGTCGGGCTGAAAAATGGGTCTGTGTTGTTCTGTGGTCTACAAAGAATATCCAGAGTTCTGCGATATAAAAATTGACAAGCGGAGTTTTGACTAGTTCAATTGTAAAAAACAGTGGTAATATATGCTACATAGGTTTGTTGAGAAAAAACACAAACAAAATTTACCATTCCTGACTTAGTTCTCTTTAAAAGAAGGGATCGTCGACACATTGATAGAAATTGAAATTTATGAAATGAAAGGTTCGTGTACAGCATAATTTATAGATACAAAATATGTAATTTTACAAAGTGGATCCCTCATTCCATACTTAGCCATTTTTTGGATGCTTCTTAAAACAAGGGTTCCTAGACAAAAGAAATTGAAATTTATGAAATTAAAGGTTCCTGCACAGCATAAATTATACATACGAAAGATGCAATGTTATAAAGCAATTTTTTACTTTCATAGATACGAAATATGTACTTTTATAGAGTATGGGGATGACATTTTATAGAGCATGCATAGAGCCCTGGATTCATACTTAGCCAGTTTTTTGCATCGCGGGTTCTCAGGCTGTCGGGCTGAAAAATGGGCCTATGTTGTTTTGTGGTCTACAAAGAATACCCGGAGTTTTAGGATATACAAATTGACAAGCGAAATATGTAATTTTACAAAGCGGAGCATTCATTCCATACTTAGCCAGTTTTTGGATGGCGGGTTCTCGGGATGTCAAGCTGAAAATTGGGCTTTTGTTCTTCCCTATCCTACAAAAAGCACCGATAGTTTTCGCGATATACAAACTGACAATCGGACTTGCGAACTATTAGAATTTTAAGGGCATCATGTACAAAAAAATGTAGCATTCCCGAAATAGTATTTTTTACATATGTTTTACATATGCTCGTGGACAAAAAACACAAAAAAATAGAACAAAAAAAAACTAGCATTCCCGAAATAGATTTTCTTAAAACAAGGGTTCCTAGGCACAAGAAATTGAAATTTATGAAATTAAAGGTTCCTGGACAGCATAAACTATACATAGAAAAGATGCAATTTTATAAATAAGATATTTTCTTTTATACTTACGAAATATGTACTTTTATAGACTATGGGGATGACATTTTATAGAGCATGCACGGAGCCCTAAATTCATAGCTAGTCAATTTTTTTGGCATCGCGGGTTCTCGGGATGGCAGGTTAAAAAATGGGCCTCTATTGTTCGGTGGCCTACAAAGAATACCCATAGTTCTGTGATATACAAATTGACAAGCGCATTTTGGACTAATTCAATTGTAATGGCCTCTATGGCAAGGAGTAAGCAGGACAGCTGGTAAAGATAAAATAGTGAACACAATTTTATGACATTTATGTAGAAAATATAATAAAACGTCTTACATATTCTTGTAAATTTAAATAAACACACACACATACATATATGTGTGTGTGTGTGTGAAATATGATATTGAAATTTGAGTGAGTGATTTACCGCATATGTAATTTTGAAAATGACGAGGTAGGGAAAAATATGCATAATTTATACATACAAAATATGTAATTTTACAAAGTAGATATTTATATTTATACATACGAAATATGTACTTTTATAAAATATGGGGATGAGATGTTAAAGAGCATGGATGGAGCCGTCATAGCATAATTTGTCAGTTTGTGGATAGCGGGTTCTTGGGATGGGGGGCTGAAAATTAGGTTTTTTTGTTGTTTCATGTCCTACAAAAAACCACTGATAGTTCTGCAATATACAAATTGACAATCGGACTTGGGCACAATTTTGATTTTAAGGGCCTCGTGTCAAAAAACTTTAACATTATCGTACTTTTTTACATCGATTCGTGGACAAGAAAACACAAAAAAATAGCAGTGACATATGTTACATAGTTTAGTGGAGAAAAGCACCAAAAAAACCAGGATTATCGAATTAACTTTCCTTAAAACAAGGGCTCCTGGAGAGAAGAAATTGAAATTTATAAAGTTAAAAGTCCCTGGAGACCATAAATTATACATACAAAAGATGTAATTTTAAAAAGCAGATATTTACTTTTATACATACGAAATATGTACTTTTATAAACTATGGGGATGAGATTTGATAGAGCATGGATGGAGCCTTGAATCCATAGTTAGTCAGTTGTTGGATCGCGGGTTCTGGAGCTGGCAGGCTGAAAAATGGGCCTCTGTTGTTCTGTGGCCTACAGAAAACACCCAGAGTTCGGCGATATAGAAATTCACAACCGGAATTCGGACTATTTGAATTGTAAGTCCCTTTGTCAGAAACATTCTAAAGGACAGGTGGCATCAGAAAGGAAGATAATTGAAATAAAATAAACATAATGTCTTCACATTCAGCATAGCTGAAGAGAAAATGGTAGCAACACATAAATATATGAGAAGACAAAAGAATAGTTTTATTTCGAAAATATGGAAAAAAAAAAGACTTTGTTACATATTCCTAGAAAATTAAATGCGTTTGTCATATAGACTAGGATTGGGGCTTGAATGTAGCAGCTCCCATCGGACTATTTTATGATAACTGAATCGCTCTATGATATCAGTGGCACTTGCATCTCCATAGAAGAGTGTTGGAAATTTCACTTCCTCAACAAATTTGTCCTTGAATTCCATGCACAAATGTCTCAACACGTGTTTCATTCTCTAATTCATCACTTGTATCAAATTCAATAGGATTTTCGAAAGTGTCTGCAAAGTTTCTATTCTCTTCTGCAAGAACATTGTTCCAGTTGTCATTTATACAAATGTTTTGTGCTTTGTACAGGGCTCTCGAAAATAATTCCTTTAATGCTTCCATAATAGCATGCATAGGCACTTTGCCTGTCTGATATGAATTTTTGTATCGCAAGCGTCTTTTCAGAGGCATGGAAATTGTCAGTGTATTTTTAATGAATTGTGGCAAGAGTATTTGTACAACATATACTTGAACAGGAACATTAATAATTGATCATGTTAAGCCCATCTGGATTCGTTTATAGCCCCAAGTCCTGATTCCAGTAAATACAATTTGGAGAGAGCCAACTCTCTCCTCAAGTTTTGTAAGCGCACTTACATCTGGTAGTGGTGCATTACATCTTATTTGGCTAGGCGTTGGGAGCTGTGGCAGTTTTCCATGTTGAGGCGACCATTTGCATGGAAGACAATTTTTGCCACTGGAAAATTTTTTATCGTGCGTTGTCAACTAGAAGTATTCTTCTTGCAAAGAAGGCATGAAAGACTTGTTGTTTTTTGAGAAATTCAGTTTCTCACAAATTACACATGCAATGGAAGGAGTATCTTTAATTTCTTTCATGTACGTCTGTGTTGCATTTTTCTTTCGCAAGGAAGTATGGGTGGAAACTGTTTCCTGGTTTTCATTGCCAATAGTCCATGGTGTTGTTGCTAGGGCACAAAATGTGACATTTGCATGACCATTCTGGGATATGTGAGCACACATGTTTTTGTACTTTTATGCATAGACAAATTTCTTTAGATTCTCATATGTGGCTTTCTCTCTAATAGGAAGTGTGGCAATGTATTTCTTTCTCTCGCGCATGACCTTTTTCAAGTTGTGGTAACTTAGTCTACGTTTCTTGCCCAAGGGAACGATGATATGATGGAAATTGTGATGAATTTCGCTCTGACCTAGGTGCTGATAATGTAGCCTATGTTTTTTGTTCAAGGCATGTGTGGCCTCATCACAACTGGGACGAATTTGACGCATAGTTTTTTTCAAGTTCTGATAACTTACTCTAGGTTTTTTGTTTAAGCCTTATATGGGCTCATCACAACTGTAATGAATTTCATCATTGGTTTTTTGTTCAATCCCTTTATGGCCATATCAGACCCGGCAAGAATTTCATTCTCACTAAAAAACATTCCGCTCGTATGCAGATTCGATGTGGTTTGGGTGGCATGGACATCCAACCCTGAACCACAGATATGTCGAAGCAAAGGTTCATAATGGATATGTGTTGTATCTGTTTTCAACGATAGGATGTCAAATGTTCAATCGTAATTTGAATCAGTAAACCAAGAATGGACAGTGCCATCTGGCAATGCCGACCAAACCTAGAAATTTACTCTGAATATCATAGACAGCCATTGGAAACAGAAATTACAACCCTCCACATTCCCTTTTTCATATGGAAGTGCCATGTTTACAAGGTATTCCTGCCAAGTTCCAACTGTCGGCATATTTTCCAAGAGATATGGAAAAAGGTGTTGATGCAAGCACCTAAAACCTTGTTGGTTGTCGCCTACAATTTCATTGCAAAATGATTGTACAGTGTAAAGTCGCGGCGACTACACATCAAACTCCACTACTACCAAACAAAAAATTGCATTAAATAGACTATCTCCACAGTTAGACACAACATTTGTTTCCACCTGTAAACCATGGCTATCTATGCGATGCATAATCCTTTCCCATTGCGATTCAAGGTCTTTGCAAAAGAATGACAAGTAAATATGAGCTACTTAAACATTGCACATGGAAATTTTTCTGTACATGAGTGGTTCATAATGACCATTGAGACCATTGGCATCATGGAACAAGATGCAATATGGATTGCCAGAGGCACCTTTGTTGAATAGTAGATATCTTCTTCTTCTTGTCAATGACCATATTCCAACCGATATATTGAGCCAGTTAGACAGCCACCATATACAAAATGTGTCTCCCAGAGTCCCCTTTCATGTGCAGGAAGAGCTACAAATGCAGACAACCACATCTTTGAAAAATATTCTAACACCCATCTAATATGTTAAACAATTAATCTTTCATTAAATACATACACAATAACCACTTTGTTTTAGCATAATTTCATTGATTTTCATTTACACAATTCCTCTACATGTGTTCAATGATAAATCTAGATAACATGATGAAATAAGTAATATGTTAACTCTATGATTTAGAACTTGAAACAAAGTATATAGAAAATATCAATAATCAAATACCGCCGAAAAATACCTCCTCCTTAGCTTGTCGAAGCTCGTCGGTTGTAATGTAGTCGTGGGTTCTTCCAAGCATTCTTTTCCCGCTTGCCCAGAGTGAAACAAAGGAATCCTCCCAGCCAACTAGGAGCCTAGCCAACTTCCTAGCTCCAAGAAACCTTTTGGTTTCTTGGTCCTTTGTGCCCATGACTCCAAGAACAGCAAAGCACAAATGCTCAAAGAAAACTATCACAAGAATTATATCTTCCAAGAATTTCACAACCTCTCATCATGCTCAAACCTCTCCATCCTCCCTTCCTCACTACTTCTTCTCCCTATTTATCAAGTTTTCATACACACTTCCCCAAGTCTCCTCAGCCACCCTCGTCATTATCCATCAACCTCCCTTGTCTAGTTTGTTTGGGAAAAGATTAAAATAAAACTAAAATATAAATGACTTGCATTAAACAACATTAAACAAAATGAAAAGTCTTTCTTCTCATGCTAGCTAATAAATGTAATTTGACAATTTTCTCCAAAATGTACATAACACCCCACCATGCTCATTTAATTTATCATACCCACCATTTATCAAAGTCAAGAAGGTATTTAATACTTCTAGATATTTTTCATGCAATATAATTTACATATTCAATAACCATTCAATTAAATAGTTAATTATTTACTTTAATAATTAATACATTAATTAATTGTACTAGTGGACATAGGTAGGGTATGTGTGCATAGCTAGCAGACACATATCTCATGTATGTACTAACGATAAACAACCATTGCCTCTAGTGCATAGTTCCTATATGATCACCAAGACATGTAGGACAACAGATCAAGTAATGCATCATTTAATAATCTTAATGATCAAAATTACACCAATTCATCAATAACTCATTATCACACTTAAAATATCAATAGGAAATCAAAGAGGGTTTTAAACATGGTAGGTTCCAAGTGAATAAACAATAGTGGCATCTCTAATCCCCAATCAGTATTCTCAACTAACATCGAAGCATCTTTCCTTCCTAACCTACTTCCATCTTCCATCCTATCCTTTCCTCTATTGGACTAAGTTGGAGCGTTAACTATATTGACCTAACTCCAGATAGAACTCGTAAGCGGAAGTGTCATACATCTCGACCAAGCTTCCCCAACAGGAAACTAGCAGTCGTCATCACACGTCTAGGGGAGCATGACTCCACACAGTCCTCCCACGACTCTAGGTTTTGGAGGATAAACGATGGGAAATACCTCCACCCCACCTTATAGAACTAAGGTCAACATAACTAGCATTTGCCATCACATGTGTAGGGGAGCGTGACTTCACACAGCCCTCCCACGAATCTAGGTTTCGGAGGATAAATGGTGGGAAATACCTCCACCCCTCCTTATAGAACTAGGGTCAACACCCTACATCAAGCCCTATTGTGCAACTACTGCTCTTAGAGTCACGTCATCAAACAGCCACTCTGGGCAAGTTGTGTGTCCTGTCAAAACCACACTCACCACAAATCATAGCAATATTTTGAATCATAAATTAAATAATAAGTACAACATATAGCATAAACTATCTTCTTGATATCTACGATATCCAAGTCACCTCAACACTACAGTCATTTGGCTATCGCATAGCTCATTAACCTGCAAGTTAATTCACCAATAACTCATATCCATGCAAATACATAATAATTTTATATAAGGATCCATATATGTATTGAAATTCAATTTGAGAAATGCAGGTTTATTTTTACCATGCCTGACATGTGTTATGCATTCACATCATAACTTGAACTAGTATCCACGTACCTAAATTCCACATTTTAACTTGCATGTTTAAACAAACCAAAGAGCTATCATCATCATGAGTGTACAACAATGAAAGTAATATCATGCAACCCATAAATAGGTTAAGATGTACATATCTCAAATATCTATCCCAATATAACTGAGCCCAAACAAATGTTAAGGATTGAATTACTAAGATGAGTAAACAATCAATGTTCTAACTCCCTAAAGGCCAAGATATGGGGTGTTACAAATACGTAGCGACATCATGTATTCCGTGCAACTGCTGAAGAAAATTAGATTCCAATCCGTATTCATAGGAGTTCAATGCTTTTGCATCGCCATTTTTGAAACATGCCAAGAAATAATCTATCAATCCATTGTGCATCTTGGTCGATGAATACCCGAAATGTAGTAGAACCTGGAATGTATCGAAAAGGCAATCCCCTGCAGTATACGAGAATGCATGGAATCTAAAGAGGCCATTGCTATGCAAAGCCATGTCAATGCTACCATGTATAATGGATTGTTTATCTATTTCATATGACTCAACATATATTACTTCTTTCATCCCCTCAACTCTGATTTTGAAGGTGTTTGTTAAATACTTTCAGTTTGTCTGAAAACAAAGAAAAGGGTGAAAAAAAAATAGCACCCAAAAAAAAAGGAAAGCAAAATAGGAAAACCACAAGCCCAAAACTGGGCACAAAATAGAAGAAAGAACGCAAATAAATAACACCATAAATTTACTGGGCAGAAACACAACAGGTGGGCGCAGTTTTCCAACCCACATAATAAAATCTTTCCCTGCATCTACAACTATTTTTCGAGAACCCCTTCGCCTTGCAATTTTCCAAACAGTTATGAACATCGTTGCCGGCATATGAAGACGCATGGTTTCCAGGAACAAAAATTAAGAGCACAGACAAAGATGATCTACAACAAAATTTAGAGCTAGGGACCACCACCATTGGAAAACAGCAATAGGGAAACTTACCCGTCAACGAGGGATGACAAGAGGCCAAACCCGAAAACTGGAAACCACAATAACAGGTTGAGCAGCTTGGAAATTTGAAGAACAACAAACTAGTGAACAACGACGAAGATTTCCAACTGCAGCTGCAAGACCTCAACTTTGCAAAGTTGAATCAAACAAGAACAACAATCCTGGAACGAAGAAGTGAAGAAGCATCGACCACTGGAGCAGCGATGTCAACCATAAAAATATAGAACAAAACTATATCCCAAGGCATTTTCACAATAAACATTCAAACTGTCAGGTAAACACTTAAGACTGTCAGGACCACCCAAGGGCCTAACCCTGTACAAACATTCAAGAAAAAATGCAGCGTGGCATATTTGTTCTCTCGAAACCCGCAACAATAAAACAAAAAACAGACATACTAATATGGTAGAAAATGTATTTTAACTAGCAGGAATTGCTAAAGGAAACATTTGAACTAATTCTAGCATTAATCCACCTTCAACCATTGCATAACAAAATATATGATTCTAAAAGACCATATACGATGAAAGACTTTGGATATGCCAACATATATAACATTGGTAATAGCAAAGCCATGAAAAATACCTTCAATCCGTTGTCCAATCACATCTTTACAAAGATGGTACATTTTATTATATAAAAATCGATGAAAAATGTCCGACTACCATCAAAAAAATGAAACAAAATTGTATTCCAATGCACTTGTACAATAAACATTTAAGACTGCCAGAGTTGTTAGGTAAATACTTAAGACTGTCACGACCGTCTAAGGGCTTAGCCCCGTTCAAACATTTAAGAAAAAATGCAGCGTGGCAAGCCTCCTCTCTCGAGGCACGCAACAATAAAGCAAAAATCAAACATAGTAATATGGTAGACAATGTATTCAAGCCAGCATGAAATGCTTAAGGAAACATTCGAACTAATGCTAGCATTAATCCAGCTTCCACCAATGCATAAGAAAATATATGATTTGAAAATACCTTATACGATTCAAATACTTTGGATATGACAACAAATATAACATTGGGAATAGCGAAGCCGACAATAAGACCTCCAATTCATTGTCCAAACAGATCTTGACAAACATGGTACTTTCTATTATATAAAAATCGATGTGTTCACTTCCCTTGTTCCAACAATAGATAATATGCAAATATTTTTGGTCAATGCACAATTTAATACCAGGTCAACGATTTATCGATCACTATGGTCCTTCTTTGCCTACGGCAAGGACTAATAATAAATATATATTATTATTTATATAGTACACAAAGTATATCTGTAATGTCCCTTTCCAAATAGGAGCTCTAGAAGAGGAGGCTTAATGGTCTAAACCGCCCCGTTAGACTATAGCCAAGGTCAAAGAGGGGTAAACAGGGTTATTAGAGGTCACTCCAGTCACAGGAGTTATATTCAGAAAGTGGCATTGAGATAAAAAGGGTTAAAAGCGCTTTTAAGTCATTATGAGCTAAAAATAGAAGTCAACAGTGAATTAGGGTTTCAACAATGATTTAGGGTTTTGGAAGTCAACGGCGAATTAGGGTTTCAGCATGATTCAGGATTTTGGAAATCAACAGCGAATTAGGGTTTCAGCATGATTTAGGGTTTTGGAAAGCTATAAAGGAAGGGTCAGCAACCTAATTCATCATTATGCAGATTATGACTTGTCATTGAGGAGAAGAGGCGCATCTCAGGAGAGATAGTTCAGTGTATTCCAGGAGGAAGACACCAGTTGGTTGATTTTGGTGTTGAAAGACACACCCTAGTCACCAGGAAGATCATACAGGTCTTCCATCATTCTTTATTGATTCCGCAGTGCTCCCATATTCCAGGTATTATCTTTTAGTTGCTTATTTGTATTCTGGCTAAGATCCTTTTGTCTTTTGATCTAGCCAAGTGTTGTTATTTTATTCAGTTGCAGTTGCTTATTTGTATTACGACTAAGATCCTTTATCTGTTGATCTAGTCGAGTATTGTCAATTTATTCAGCCTCATTCATCCATTTTGTAATCCACAGAGATATCATAATACAAACTTTGCAATCCTTTGTCGCATTTATTATTTGTATGATCATTTATATGTAGTAAACCTTTGATCCTACACACACATTAGCAGTGTTTCCTAGACTATCCAAGTCAGGAACATTACAGTGGTATCAGAGCTTTAGTCCTGCCAACCTGTGACTAAAGACAATGAGTGCAGCAGAAGACCCAAAGGGTCGTGAACACGTAGGTGACGAATATGTCACTTACAACAGGCATCAGGAAAGAAGGCATAGGCATGATTTCCCCCCTTTTCCTCCTAGCTCAAAGGAAGAGGAAGAGGCACACAGAGAAGCATAGAGAAGGGCAGAGCGTGAGGTTAAGCACGAGGCAGAGAGGATACTAGGAGACAGATATGAGTGACCAGAGGGCAGTGAAAAGCCCCCCATAGATCCAGAGGCAGCTTTCATGCAGGTTATCAATGGTATGTTAGCTAGTCAATGGACCATGTCTCAGTCCTTGGCACAGGTGGTTGATAGATTGGCTAGAATGGGCACCCCAGATACACAATTCCCACATGCAGCACAGGGGAACTCGGGAGCAGACAGTAGACCCCAGTCACCCTCTCACACATACACCTCTGTGAGTAGGATTCCCAGACCCTTGTTTCCCAATTTCCAGAGGGCACCACCACCAATAGCACAGAGGCCACCCACTCATGCCGACGACATTGCAGAGTATAGGAGGGAGTATGCAGCATTGGGTCATGACTTCCATCAAGACATGACCTTAGTCGAGTACTGTGGACTTAGACTCAGTAATCGCCCTAGAGAGCCGCAAAGGGGAGGACCACAACAGTAGCAGGGGCATAACCTCGATTTCATTCAAAAAGTTGGGAAACTCACCATCCCTTCTTTCGACAGATCATCCAAATACACCGCCAGAGCTTGGGTACAGAAGCTAGACACGTATTACAAGATCAACCAGATGACTGAGATAGAGGCCATCAGTTTCACGACCTTACACTTGGAGGGTGAGGCACACGAGTGGTGGTATCATGGACTGGTGACATTGGGTCACAGTCGCATCACCTCCTATAGGGAGTTTACAGATAGGCTCATGGATAGGTTTGACAGGAAGGATCCCGAGATACACTTCAGAGATCTAGCCCAGTTGAGACAAACTGGCACAGCAGAGGCATTCATCACAGAGTTTCAGCAGGTAGTCATGGTAGTGACAGATATATCAGAGCCCAGGTTGATCATGTTATTCACAGAAGGACTCATAGAGCCTTTGAGAGGATGGGTGAAGGCATAAAGGCCTCCCACTTTGAAGGATGCCATCCTTCGCACTCGATATCTGGCAGACTCAGTGCCAAAGACTAAAACTTTCTCCAAACCATTTGTGCCCCAGAGGGATCTAGACAGGAAGCCATTCTAGAGAGAATGGAAGGGCAAGGAGAATTTGAATGATGAGACTAGGTGAGAGATTATGAGGAAGAATCTTTGCTTCAGCTGTAGAGATCCTTGGGTCCCAGGCCACAGGTTCATGGGCAAAGGAGAGACTCATTATATTAAGGTAGCAGCAGACAGCGTGGATAGTGAGGAGGAGGAGCAGGACAGTGGATCCACTAGGTCAGAGGAGGAGTCAACACCAGTAGAGGAGAAACCTCCCCGTAGACCACCGATACCAATAGGAGCCCATCCTCCAGTAGTCCCATAACCGGCAGAACAGGATAATAGGAGGAATCCAGCAAAGGGAGGTGTCGCGGTGACCCTTTCTGTTGTTCTCAGGTATGATACCCTCCGTATCAAAGGGATTATTCAGGGGCAATGGGAAATCACCCTGATATATGGTGGGGCCACCCACAACTTCATCGACGCTTCACTAGTATCGAGATGGGCACTTCAGACAGAGGAGTTTGAGGGGTTTGATGTTGCAGTAGCAGATGGCCACACAATGGAGTGTCTAGACAGAGTTCCAAACTTAGAGATGAATTTAGGCAACTACACAGTGAGAGACACATTTTATGTGGTTGACCTATCAGACACAGATGTGGTGTTAGGAGTTCAGTGGATGATTACCTTGGGAAAAATCACTACAAACTACCAAACCTTGGAAATGGGATTCAGAGATCAGGATGGGAAGAAGGTTGTTCTAAAAGGTATGTCAACAGGAGCACCTAGGACAATTTCAGCCAAGAGGATGGAGAGGATATTTAGACATGAGGAGGTAGCATATGCCGCAGAATGCTTGATCACTACTCAGAAGGATTCGGAAGGTCGACAACAATATCATACAGAGATCAAGAATTTATTGGGACGACATCAACAGATCTTTGAGGCAATTCCACCAGGGAGACCACCTGACAGGGGGTTTGAGCACACCATTGAGTTGGAGGAGGGGGCCAAACCTATGATCACCCCCCCCCC
>ML778191.1:548645-586409 GCA_009831015.1 Picea engelmannii | reverse complement strand
ATTTTGGACACTTCAAGTTCCTGGTTATGCCATTTGGGCTAACCAATGCACCCACTACATTCCAATCTTGCATGAACCATATATTCAGGGATCAGTTAAGGAAATCAGTCTTGGTTTTCTTCGACGACATCTTGATCTATAGCCGATCATGGCAAGAGAATATGAGGCACCTGGATGAGGCATTGAGCATCATGGAGGCACAGTCATTATATGCCAAAGAGTCCAAGTGTGAGTTTGGTATGACAGAGTTTCTTTACTTAGGCCACATAATTAGTGTAAAGGGGGTACAGGTGCACCAAGAAAAGATCAGGGCCATTCTGGATTGGCCGATGCCCAAGAATGTGACATAATTGAGGAGCTTCTTCGGGCTGTGCGGCTATTACAAGTGGTTTGTCCGAGGTTTTTCTCAGCTTGGAGCACCGTTGACAGATCTTACCAAGCATGGGGCCTTCATATGGACTGAGAAATCATAGGAAGCCTTTGATCACATGAAGGAATTCATGGGCACTTGTCCAGTGTTGGCACTACCAAACTTCACCCTACCATTTGTACTAGAGTGTGACGCATCCGGAGAAGGGATCGGTGTAGTTTTGATGCAGGGAGGACACCCCATTGTATTCGAGAGCCGGAAGCTTAGTCAAACTGAGAGGTTGTACTCCATTTATGACAAGGAAATGTTGGCAATCATGCATGCCTTGACCAAGTTTAGACAATATTTGGTGGGCAGCAAATTCGTGGTCAAGACCGATCACAACAGTTTGAAGTATTTCCTTGAGAATAAGGACCTCAGTGAGCACCAACAAAAATGGGTGACGAAGGTACAAGCATTCAACTTTAACATAGAGTATGTCAAGGGGAAGAAGAACATTGTGGCCGATGCACTATCGAGGAGACCTGCGGCATGTTCTTTGATGGAGATTTCGGCATATTGGAAATCCCACTTGTTAGTGGAATATTCCAAGAGCAAGTTCGTTTGTGAGGTGATGGATGGGAAGATACAAGATGACCGGTATAGGGTCATTGACGATGTCATATTTTACAAGGATAGAATCTACTTGGTGCTAGATTCAAGGCTTAAGAAGAAGATCCTCACCACAATTCATGATTCACCTCTAGCAGGCCATCAGGGGTTTTTCAAAACCTACAAACAGATCAGAGAGAGGTTCTCATGGAAGGGCCTCAAACAAGACGTTATGAGACACGCCAGTGAGTGTGTGACTTGCCATCAAAACAAGTCAAAGCATGATCTTCCAGCAAGGCTACCTCAGCCACTCTCCATTCTAGAGAAAAAATGGGAGAGTATATCTATGAACTTCATCACCGGTCTACCCAAGGTCTAGGGTAAGGACTGTATCTATGTAGTGGTCGACAGATTGACCAAGTTTTCTCACTTCTACGCCATACCGACAGAGTACAGTGTAGTTCAGGTAGCCGAGCTTTTCTTCAGGTTGGTCCTCAGACTTCATGGGTTGCTGAAGAACATCGTCAATGACAGGGACAGTTGGTTCATAGGGACATTTTGGAGAGAGTTGTTTCGGTCGGTGGGGACAGAGTTGACACCTAGCACCAGCTATCACCCTCAGACAGATGGGCAGAATGAGATTGTCAACAAGTGGGTTGAAGAGTATTTGAGGAACTATGTAGGAGGACAGTAGAGAACATGGGTAAAGTGGTTACATTTAGGAGAACATTGCTACAACACCACCTTCCATATGTCTATTGGTATGACACCCTTCCGAGCATTGTACGGATATGATGCTCCCACTTTGGTAGACTTGGTCTTTGGGGAGAGCAGAGCTCCCAAGGCCAAGGATTGGATCATAGAGAGTCAGGAGATTCTCAAGTTGTTGAAAGAGAACCTGCAGATGGTGCAAAACCGACAGAAGATAAGTGCGGACATGCACAGGATAGAGCACAGCTTTGAGGTTGGAGATTTGGTTTTCTTGAGACTCCAACCCTACAGACAGTCATCTCTAAAGAAGAGTGGGGCCGAGAAGCTCAAGCCCAGATTTTATGGTCCTTACAGGATCATGCGCCGAGTAGGCAAGGTTTCTTACAAGCTAGAGCTTCCAGAGGGGAGCAAGATTCATAACGTGTTCCACGTGTCTTGCCTCAAAAAGGTAGTGGGACAATTCATTAACACATTAGAGGAGCTTCCCCCGTTGGATGAGGAGGGATAGTTGGAGTTAGTTCCAGAGGAGGTTTTGGAGTTACGAGAGTGGAAACTAAGGAGATGGGTCATCAGAGAGTGTTTGATCAGATGGAAAGGGCTTCCAGTAGAGGACGCTACTTGGGAGAGCGAGCAGGTGTTGCAGCACCCTGGACTGGTATTGCTTGAGGAAAAGCAATTTTGAGAAGGGAGGAATGTAATGTCCCTTTCTAAATAGGAGCTCCAGAAGAGGAGGCTTAATGGTCTAAACCGCCCCGTTAGACTATAGCCAGGGCCAAAGAGGGGTAAACATGGTTACTATAGGTCACTCCAGTCACAGGTGTTATATTAGGAAAGTGACATTGAGCTAAAAAGGGTTAAAAGAGATTTTAAGTCATTATGAGCTAAAAATATAAGTCAACAGTGAATTAAGGTTTCAGTAGTGATTTAGGGTTTTGGAAGTCAACAACGAATTAGGGTTTCAGCATGATTTAGGGTTTTGGAAATCAACAGTGAATTAGGGTTTCAACATGATTTGGGGTTTTGGAAAGCTATAAAGGAAGGGTCAGCTACCTAATTCATCATTATGCAGATTATGACTTGTCATTGAGGAGAAGAGGCGCATCTCAGGAGAGATAGTTCAGCGTATTCCAGGAGGAAGACACTAGTTGGCTGATTTCGGTGTTGAAAGACACACCCTAGTCACCAGGAAGATCATCCAGGTCTTCCATCATTCTTCATTGATTCCGCAGTGCTCCCATATTCCGTGTATTATCTTTTAGTTGTTTATTTGTGTTCCATCTAAGATCCTTTTGTCTTTTGATCTAGCTGAGTGTTGTTATTTTATTCAGCCGCAGTTGCTTATTTGTATTCCGGCTAAGATCCTTTGTCTGTTGATCTAGTCGAGTATTGTCAGTTTATTTAGCCGCATTCGGCCATTTTGTAATCCACAGAGATATCATAATACAAACTTTGCAGTCCTTTGTCACGTTTATTATTTGTATGATCATTTATTTGTTGTAAACCTTTGATCCTACACACACATTAGTAGTGTTTCCTAGACTAGCCAAGTCAGGAACATTACAATATGTTTATATTGACTATCATTTATACATGTTATATATTGTTGTATATACTTTGATTAGATGTAATTATTATATATTTATACAACTAAAAGTGATAATGGGAGGATATCATATGTATTAAATAAAATCGTGATTTAAAGTTTATTATTTATATAAAGTAATTAATTGTTTTTTTACATTTTGCAGGTACGAGGATAAGCTCTTTCATCATAGGTCGAACGTGAAGACTATGGTTAAAATGTGAGAAGTTCTTGATCCAATGATATTATTAATCATCGATCTAAGAAGTTCTAGACCTTTAGATCTTTCGGATGTCAAAAACAAAGTTAAAGTCCGTGCAAGTTGAGATCTGATGATGTTTCTAACCATTGATCAAAGAGGATCGAGATCCATTCGATCTTTCAAAAAAATCGATGAGCATAAGTTCTATGCATTTATTAGCCCAAAAAGAATTATTCATCGTCGATTAAGGAACCTTCAAATCGATTTGATCATCAGTTGGTAGCGTATTTAGCCATTATCATTAGGGTTCTCATTAAAAGCTCTTATTTAAAGGTTTCGACTAGACTAGCGAAATTCTCACAACAACATTGTTTATTGAAATTCTTCCACAGATTTGTTTTATAATATTGCATCAGCTGGATTTTTGAAGGTCAATACAGCCTGAGTGGGCATAATGGTTAAGAACATGTGTTTCCTCTTAAGAGGTCTCAAGTTCAAATCCAAGGGGGTAGGGTATGTATACCTCCATAGACTTTACCAGACAAATTGTTGAGTGGAGGAGGGTCCCTTGTCCCACAAACAAGGGGGTATCATACACCAATTTGGTGTGTCTTGGTCGTGACCTTAAAAATATATTATTATTATTATTATACAGAATGGAATTAGTAGACTATCAATTAATCCATCATGGTTTCTCATGACATTTAGTCTTCCTCCTATGCCTCTTTATGGACATTTCATTTGGAGGTATAAACAGTTATTCTAAAGTCCATATTTTTGGTAGTTACATTATGTTGTATGCAAAAGGAAGGTATCGAGATGACAATAGCAGCAGTTCGATTTTTGTATGCCTCCCCTTACAACCATTATACGGACTTTGTCAAGAGAGATCACTTTGGTTGAAAAGCTCGTTGTGGAGGTTAGATCTTATGAAAATAAGTGGATATGTGGGATATACTTTCATTATTACTTTCATTGCCGAATGAAAGCGACTACTTCTGGCCATCACTTTGTAATGAATATTCAATAGCCTACATATTTTGACTACCTGCTAATGTGCATATAACTTTTGTTGGAATCATTGTGAAGAAACTCATAGTCAAAAAAATAGTGTGATGGTTGCTAATAGGTTAGAAGATCGAGATGGAAACAATGCGAATGAAAGTAGCGACGTAAGGAGAAAACAATCTTTTCTCGTTGGAAAATTCAATTGAGACACTCATGTCCATAGGTGTCGATTGTACGTGCCATTTTTAATGATATTTGGAGTCCTCTTATGTCTTAGTCTTGATGTCATACAAGATTACAATCCAAACAACGAGCATGGTAGATACTCAAATTGAAGTGCAAGATTATCTGAGTTTCGAAGGTGGAAAGAATCCACGCATTAACTTAGGAATGATCATTAGTAAACCAGCGTAAACAAAGTTGAAATTGCACCATATAGTGGCATTACTATATGGTTTTGATCATTCAAAGAGTTCATTGGCTTTGTATCCATTCTTGTCTTTATTGCCTTGGGACATGATGCGTTAACTTATAATTATTATCTTGCTCGAGCATTCGACGACTTCTAATTGACAAATTTTAAAGAGATTATTGTTAGAGATTAATGGTGAAATGCTATACTTAGGAAATTGTTAGAAGAGATTTCTATTGTATCCTAGAATAGTGTTTGAGTGGTTTCCAGATCCATAGATTCAGGAGATTGTTAAAGGTTATCCTAGCCTATAAATATATATGCAATTTATCAAATTATATTGAGATTGTGTGAGCGTAGTCTCACTTGTGATCCCTTGTGGCCTCACTAAGTTATTGAGGTTGATTAATCTCAGTTTTTAATTTGGTATCAGAGATCAGGGACTTGTTAATCCCCGGCGTAAGAGTTCTTGCATATGAATGGAGGTGAGGCCGACGTAGATCGTTGGAGAACGATGCCCAGTCACTGTACTTTTGAATTCTGAAATGCCATAGCAACATCAAGATTTGCCATAATTTTGGACACCACCTCTTCTAGAATACGGATAGACCATCTTCTGAACTACTGGATCCTCCATCATTTTCTCCAAAGCCTCGACACTTAGAATCGGGTCAGTTGTCCCAGTAAAATTAGAGGATTTTCCAGTTGCACCTCCGTCTGCCTGGGTTTCAACTTCTAAATCCTTAGGAACATTCTTCTCTGTCGAATCTTGTGGAGCTTCTACATAATATCTACAACACAGGGTCACTTGCCATAGAGCCACCGCTGCCAATTTGGATAAATCCGAACAAGGTTATCGTTTCTTTGACACAGAGGTCGTGGATGTGTGCATAGTGCCATTTGTTGTCTGTGTTCGCTGGGAATTATAAATATTGTTGCTATCTGCATGGTGCCATCTGCAATATCATTGTTATCTATAGTATCATACGCATGTATGTTGTCGCAGCTGTGCATCGATCACCGTATCATTTTGTGATTGTCGATTTGTAGTATCGTTGCTTTTTAGAGCGGTTATATATTGTTGCTTAGGAAACTGTGACGTGCAGGAAAGATTGGATTTGTCGCACAAGTATCCCTGGGGAGAAGAACCCCCTATCTGGGACCCGTCAAAATAACCTCCTACGTTGTCGAAATGGTTCACAGAACTCGAACCGCCACCATCATAAGCAGCAACAACAAGCGCCCTGTCAAAAGAAACAGCGTGACAAAGATTCAAACCCTCGTGATTCTTCGACTGGAAGCCATTCCTCGAACCCACTGAGGCTCCCGGAAAAAGACGAAGTTGTTGAGGCGTGTGAGCAAAGAAACAAACCCTGAGATGGAAATTACACCCGTTCTTGCAAGGTTGAGTTTGGTGACGCGCCAGATGAAGCCATCACTCAAAGACCCCATGAGTAAATTCGCAGGCATCCCCAAGCTCGTAATTGGTGTGACATTTTGTTTTTCTGAGTTTAGTTTTTATGAAGTTTATGATCTCGTTTCAAATCTGAACCATCGCATCGCCTTTTGAGGATAGCATTGTGTAAGAGGTGTTATGTTTGAAGGTACTTACATCTATTGCAGAAATTATTTTTACTTGTTAGAAATTGTGGGTGAGATGAGAAGAGAGTGAAGTTGCTTGCTACTCTCATGGGTAAGCAAAGAAGAATTAAACAGCACCGAAGAGAGTTGAAACACATGAGGAGAAAGAATCGGCAGGAAGAGTCATATGTGATTTCAGTTGAAGAACCCATGCTTGAGGATCAAAATGCAGAAGTGGACTAGATCAATGAAGATGATAAAGAAATCGGTGAAATATTGAAAAGACTAATGTGAGTTCTGCCATCCTTCTTAGGTAAAAATTTTAATCTTTGGATAATTAAAATGGAAGGATTACTGGGTTCAGTAGATTTATGGCAATTTGTTCGAGATGGTTTGGTCAATTCCCATGATAAGAGAAAAAATAAAATAGCCTTATATCTTATCAGTTCAACAGTGGATACAAGTATTTTGTCTCCTATTTTATATGAATTTGGTCATATAGACAATGCAAAAATGTTATGGAATATTTTAGAAATGAAATATAGTGAAAAGAGTGCATCTGCTTATGAGGAAACTTCTCAAGTTGATGGTGAACTTATAGAAGATGTTGAACCCCACTGTGGTCAGTTGCATGTGAATAATGATGATTGTAATGAAGAAATTGTCATTAAGGTAATGTATGATGAAGAGAACATGTCAATTGAAGATTGGTTGGTTGAAGATAAAGAAGGAAATACAATATATTGATAATTTGTTAAATGTAAGAGGACACCTGCTTGAAATAATGAATGATGAGGAATCTACAGCAATAGTGAATGTTGTAAAGGAAATTGAAAAACATGTGTTAGATGATGTTGTAGACAACATCAATACTGAAACAAAAGTTAATAGAAATGAAGTATTTGAAGCTGCAACAATAGAGGTGGGAGCACCGACAAAGGCAGACAACAATGAAGAAGAGCACCCAGATGCAGTGCCAAAAGATTTTGAAGAAGATTTGAAGTTCCTTGAATAATGGCTTGAAAAGCCACAACTTACTAGAAACTGCATAGCAGGAGAACAAGATGAAAAGAACAAAAATTTTATTGATTTAAATATTCTAATGAATGGTTTTGAGTCTGTAGGTTTTGACATTTGGGAACAACAAGTTGAAGTTGAAGAAGTCAAGTATTGTATTGAAGTGTCAAACAATGAATTGTTGTAGAAAAAAAATACATTGTAGTATTCACCTACAAACAAGATTTGGAATTTGTTGATGACAGCATGGAAGAGGAAGAAACTGAAAAAGTTAATAAAATTTGTATGCATTGGAGTGCTGAAGAAATTAGATTTTACTATGAGTTAATGTTGCAGCAAATTGATGATCAAAAGTTCAATGGTGAAGAGCAAACAACAAAGAATGGTACGTGGCAGCAGTTCACATACAAACAATTTTTCGAATAAAAAGTTGAAGAGAACAAGCATGGACAATCTAAAATAATTTTCAGATTGATGACAAACATCAACAAAAAGATGAAGGATAAGAAGCTTAAACATGGAATTTTCAGCAAAAGAGGAAGACTTAAACTGAAAATGCATAGAGGGTTCAGAATATAGAAAAGGAGGAAGAGAAAAACTCACTCATACATGGAGTTGAAACAAATTTTAAGGTTTTGTTTGAATTGTCTTTTGTAATATTTGTAAGCCTAGCTCAGACTAAGACCGACAGGCATGTTATGTATTGACATTGTATTAAATCCATTTCTCCATTAAGGGGGAGTGTTAGAGATTAATGGTGAAATGTTGTACTTAGGAAATTGTTAGAAGAGATTTCTATTGTACACTAGAATAGTGTTTGAGTGGTTTCCAGATCCACAGATTCAGGAGATTGTTAGAGGCCATCCTAGCCTATAAATATGTACACAATTTATCAAATTATATTGAGATTGTGTGAGCGTAGTCTCACTTGTGAGCCCTTGTGGCCTCACTGTGTTATTGAGGTTGATTGATCTCTGTTTTTTAAGTATTATAAAGGGGGGTGTCCCTCATCCTGGGAAAGAGACTCTCATTAATTGGTAATTGAAACAACTTATAGAAGTTCAAAACTTGATGCATGTGGAAAATGGCATATTACCCAGGATTTAAACTAGAAATTATGGCAAGGAGTAAAATAGACTGAAATTAATGGTCTTTTAAATAAACTTCGAACTTTTTGTGACTAAAATTTGCAGGAGTTTATTTAACTACCTTTTGAGAAAGTAGTTAAGGTAAGAAGTTATTGTAACTCATCATTCCTAAGAGTATAAAAGGAAACACTCAACACAAAAGAAGGGGCTGGAAAATTTTTGGGTAGAACCGAAGGTTGCGCGCTCATAGCCTAAGAGGTCAATTAATTGCAGCGGACTAGAAATCAACCACTGAATCAACCTCTGATATTGCAGATCATGTTTCGCTTTCCTTTGTTTATGTAACCTTTCTTTCGTGAATCGAAGACTCTTCTTTTTCCTTAAATGTAATCTTTTCACGAGTTTGTACAGTTAATAAAAGATATTTGCATACTTGCTCTCATTTTATTTCTTTATGATCGTATTTGAATATGCGTTGAATAATAATTATGATTTGTTGGCCACTTTCTGATTGTTATTTTAACTGATTTCAAGGTTTTGAGTAGGACATTTCATTTAACTACCTTATAATAAGTCTAACTACTTTATAATAAGTCTAGTATTTATTATTGCTTATTCGTATTAAAGAGCATCCTACACAAAAATCAATTTTGTGAGAGGATTCATTTATTTTGTTTAGCTATAGAATTTGGGCAAAATAGTCAATATGTTTTCACGCATGCAGTTGGCTTTGCTTAATTATATCCATACTCTTTCTTCTTATCAGTGATGTGCAAGATTGCACGTCTTCTTGTTTTACTTATGATTTATGTTTTCCTCATTGCCATGGAATACCATGTTTTGTCGCTGGCATTTGAGACCCATCTTCTGAATCTTCTATGAATTTGCATGTTGGAGAAAGGTACCCATTGGAGAGGCCACAATCTCATTATTTGTTTGGAGTTGTTGTCTTTCTTTGTCTACCTTTACTTCTCTAGTTATTATTATTTTATTTGTCTTTTAAATCTGGCATTAAGACTATGTATTAAAGTGTTCCTCTAAAGTAACTTTGAACAACATTTATTTTTGTGACAAATAGAGGGTTACCCCCTTTGGCTCAAGACCCAGCTTGAAAGCCTAAAGCGGGAAGAGGTTTATAAAGGCCTCTTTGGATGCCTTGACATTGTTCCCTAGCCAGGGGCAATTTTGAGGAACAACAAGTGGCACTTAGCTCAGCAAAGAGCAGAGATCACGTCATACAAGACATGATTCAAATGAGCGCAATGACACTCCAGTATATTCCCATTGATCAGCAAGTAGCTAATATTCTAACCAAGCCTTTGGTAAAAGGGAAGTTTGAGGCATTCAGAGACAAACTCAGATTGGTGCAAAAAAATTTCCTCACTAAGAGGGACTGTTGAGAATCATAGCTTGGACATGAACATCCACACAAGTTCATTGTGAACATGCGAGTAGTTTGAGATATTTTTGAAAAGTAATTCTATTTTGTGATTCACTTTAGTAAAAAGGGTGAAAAGTCGTATCTTTAGTAGTCGATTCTAAAAAGTGTATTTCATGCATGACTTAGATTAGGAGTAATCTCAAAAATAGATAAGGTTTTTGGTCTCAACTGAAAATATTCAGTTAGGACAAGATAGAAGGTTTGTACACACAAGAACACTTGAGAGTAGTTGAGCGGGTTGAACGACAAAAAGAGAGAGAGAGTGCACAGACAACCAAGAAAAAGACATTTTCGAGCAACAAGTAGTATTGTACAAGGATCCATACAGTTTTGTACATCATACGAAATAGTTCTATACAGTTGCACATAAATCCATACAATCATACAGATAGGACCATATGATCCATACAGTGGTATGAATAGGTTATACAAGTGTCTATATCGTCAGGTGTATAGGCCATGCAGTAGGCTATACTCTCTCAGTAGGTTATTCTACTCAATTCATGGTGATTTCGTTAACCATGCAATGTTGTTTTTTTAGCATATTGTGAAGGTTTACTTGCAAGTTTTTCAAAGTAATGAAAAGCTGATTTGGATTAATTATCTATGCATGTGCAAAATTGTTTATGCTTTCGCTATTTAATTTCTAGATATTGTGTGAATGATACTATGGTCTTAATTGAATTCGTGATTATTTAAATTCAATGATTCATTGGTTTAAGTTGAGATCATAAGGACATTAGTCACCTAGGGCTTGGATTTTTTAGGAGTGCACACTAGTCATCTTCTCTCTTGTAGCTCTTCATTTGTACTATCATTCTCTCTCTCTCTCGGAGACACTAGGGTTTCATGATCTTCTTGGAGCATCTTGAAGTCTAGGGTTAGGGTTTCATCCCTTGGAGGTTTGAAACTAGGGTTTTGTGATGAAACCTTGTGTGTATTTAGTGAAGAAGAATAAGAGAAATGAACATCTTGCATTAGAGGACTTGTTTGAGTGATTCATGCATGTTGGACCTCCTTGGTTGAGTTAGGGTTTTCATTACTTTCCCTATCTAGGGTTTTAGAAAGCTAGCAGATTGTACTAACCTTGTGATAAGGCTATGGTATGTACAACAACTTCATCTTGTGTATATTAATAAAGTTTTAAGTTGTCCACAACTTGTGTAAATTGCATATATCATTTCCATCCATGTATGTTCTTCATGAATTTTAATTTACAACTATATATGTCTTGTTGATTTGATATAAGTAAAGGACAATTTTGTTGAGTGATTTGGCATCATAATTGAAGAAGTTAAGTGTTGTTTTCTTGTTGTTATTACTGCTGTAAAAGTGAGTTTTAGACATAGTTTATGCACAATAAGATTGCCCTAAAGGGCTAAAACTTATGAGGTCACTTTGGTATCTTTTCTCCTTGGATTGCCTAGAAGATTGGGTTGTTAAGAATTGAAATATCATTCTCTTTATGATGTTGTTTTGTTCTATATTTTATAACAGCCATGAGGCTGAAAATTCACGGGGTTAAGATTCAGGAAACCTCTAGTCAAAGAGATGAAATTTATGGTTTGCATTAAACTATTAAAGTACAAGAATTTCTACACTAGGAACAACTACTAGAATTCGTTGGAAAATTTGGAGCAAAAATATTTTTGGGTGACGCGGGATGGCTTATGTACTAGGGATGCCCCTATATCATAACTTTTGTTGAAATCCATTGTCGGAAGGGTGGGGGGTTAGCTCAAATTTATCCCATGCCCATCACTACCCCACCAATAAAAGCACGGAGTAGTGAACCTATGAGGGTAATGTATAAGTAGGTCGCACTCTAGACAACAAAATAAATCATAGACTTCACGTTGTGATTGCAAATGAGAGGAAGGGGGGGGCTTCTAGCTCTAGTTTAGCCCTCGTTGTGACTACAAAGGAGAGGAAAGGGGCGACTTTTAGCTCCAGTTTAGCCCACACACAACGCTACAAGTAGCAAACCTATGAAGGCAAAGTCTAAGTAGGCCACACTCTAGACAACAAGTGAAATCACAAACTTTGCATTGTCACTGCAAAAGGAGAGGAAGCATGGTACTAGGCAAGCCATAACCACTGTATGTAAAGGTGGTGGGTGAAGTCCTGCCAGCATCATAATGGCACATGTAACAAGCATAGGCACCACCACAAGGAAAAAAAGCCACTAAAAAACACAAGGCAGTTGTGTGGAGATAACGTAACCAAAATCAATGTACAATGGACAGAAAAAAAATTATAGACAATTAAGCTAACCAGCCATAAAGTACAAACATTCAAGGAGATTATCTCGATTTAGAAATCCCACCTACTATGGAGAAAACGGTGAAATTATACTTGCAAGGGCACCATCGTTGCTTCAATCCCTTAATGCCATGGTTTTGAGCAAATTGTCTACATTGTGTGCTTAGCATTTTCCTTAATACTATAGCATGCCAGAAAGCTACAAACATGGAAAGCCACAATATTGGCATCTTATCCTCAAATTTGAAACAGCCTTTAAAAAACAACGACGGAAAATAGATCTTTAGAACCTTGGAAATTGCCCATCTTAATGTACTTTACATGATTTTTCTAAAGTTTAAGTGCTTGCCACAAAACGTTATCGTCCTTTCATAAGTATCACAAAGTTATGAATTCTGCCCAAATTCCATAAAGTTGTTTAGATTACAACCCAAAAGAACAGAGGAATATAAGTCTTTGGAACCCTAGCTCCAAAGAATCTCAATTGCCCATCTCAATGTACTTAACATGATTTTTCTAGGTTTAAGTGCCGCCTCAAAACATTATCATCTTGTCCCAAGTATCGAAAAGTTATAATTTCTACCCAATTTCCGTAAAGTTGTTTATAGGGCAAATAATAATGAATAAATATATAGGTTAAATAATCAATCATCTAAGATGAAGCGATAGAAGACGATTGAGGAGGATGGGAGGGAGGAAGAAAAAGAGGAAACAAAAACCCTAGGGTTGGGACTAGGATTTCTGAATCAAAAGAGAGCAGTGGAAAAAGTGCAAGACACAAAAATGGAGATGGAGATGACTCTCATTCACAAGCCATCCATGGGGAGGAAGGAGGATTTGATTCAAAACTAGGAGATAAGAGCTAAAGGAAACCTCGAACAAGACATTCCACAGATGAGGTAGGGGATGGCAATGATATCCACACTAAACCCTATTTAGAGAATAATCATCACAAAGGAGGTGAATACATTGACAAAGATATGGCATCTGCAGCTTGCCAAATCAATGTTGGCACACTATGGGGAGATGAACCAGTAGAAAAAGATCACGAGGTTCTACTCCAAGATTTGCTACCGACCGATCTTTTCACCATCCTCACTATGGGGGAGAATAAAAAGGCACCTGTTGTTCACTTTGTAGAGAAGGCGATGCACACAACATAAGAGATGAGAGAAGGGAAACATAGGCCCTTGAAGAGTTCGGAAACAAGGAAAAAAGACGAGAAAAAAACCCAAGTGCGTTAAGCAAAGGAAGGGAGAGATGCAACTAGAGCTAGAGGAGAGATTGGTGGCGAAAACAGTGATCAAATACTCAAAGAAAGCATTTATGAAGAAGTTCAACGACCTATAGTTGGCAATAAAAGCACTCCAAGGATGGGTTTCGACCACCTCGGGAAAGAACATTGGATACACACCCAAGCTCCATCTGAGATTGAGAGGTTTTACGATATTCTTGTTCAAAAGCAAGAAAGATAAAGACATAATTCACAAGGGAGGACCTTACTTTAATCATGTTGCTTGTTTGTATATCAAAGATTGGAAGCATGGTTTTGACCTCGTTTGAGAACAAATCTTCAAGTTACCAATATAAAACTTCCCCACCTGCTCCTTGAATACTAAAACCTGAAGATACTCAAAAGAATTGGAAACAAGTTAGAGACTTTCCTCAAAATTGACGAGAAGTCATTAGTCATGGGATAAACCGCAATGGCCAAGATCTACATAGAGGTCAATTTAAATGAGGGGCTCCTAGAGGGATGACATTAAAGCCAGACTCCAAAAAACCTCACTAATAGGTGCTAGACAACATCAACATCCCTTTTAGATGCCGTGTGTGCAAAGAACATGGACATCTCCAATACACATGCCCCCATGCGTTGGTCAAAGGGAAAATGGAGGAGGAATATGCCAGAGAGGAAAAGCAAGAGCCAGGTAAGCGATACAACCCCTTTATCTCTTTTGATTCTCCCTTGATGACCCCTAGCCCTAGTAAAACAGTCCTAGATCTTGATTCTGAAAGGGACAAAGAAAAGGCCCAACGGAGGCCTCAAGCTCCAACGCTGCTTGTCATGAGGATCCAATAGAGACTTTGGGAAAATTGGTAGGGAGACTATAAAAAGATCTAGAGTATACAAGGAAACTGATGAAAAGAGTGGAAACCTCTTTAGAGCAAAAATCTAACTAGGAAATCTCTCACCACACTTCAAATGAGAACAAAGGTCCTGGCAATCTCCCCCAGATACCAATGGAAAAGCCCCGGGTTCATATAGGAGGAGAGATCCCTGGAATAGAGGCTAGAAAGAAGTAGAGCTAGGTGTACCTCACCTCTCCCAGGTCATTTGAACCCTCCTTAGGGAAAACCCGTTCAATCCACAATAATCTCAGTAGACCCAAAAATAAGTGAGGCAAGGGCTCATCCCACGTTAGAGAAGGAGTGCTGGGAGAGGAATTATCACAAGGTGAAGGCAGGACACCTATAGGGAGGAAATCAAACACTGCAATAGCAATTGCACAAGTGGAACAGGAGGTACAAAAAGGCAAATAACTTACTATTTTTGGGGCACTTAGAGCAAGAGAAGCTCCCCAGGCTCCACCCCAATGATATTGTTCTCCATCAATAACATGGCCATGGGAACTGCTCGTAAGATACATTCCCTAATAAGGATAATATATGTACATAAACCATCAATAATTTTCATTCAGGAAACAAGATACAGGAGAAGGATTGCAAGTTTCTCTAAGGAAGAATTTTTCGGAATGGCGGGTTTGAATGCACTAGCACCCAAGGACATTCAGGTGGACTAATGATCTGTTGGAGACAAGACTTTGAGAAGGTAAGCAACCTCAAATCAGATAACACCATGCTGGTTATAGTATTCTCAAAAGAATTCAATAAGCATTTATATCCTCTACATATATATATGGGTCATTGGAGCAAAGACAACAGTTTTGGGAGGATATCAAGGATAGAATCTTGTTGGACTCTCCAACGCTTATTTTAGGGAGAGATTTGAATCTGATTCTAAATAACAGATGAAAATGGGGTTTAAGGGCGAGAAATGATCCCCTAGCTGAAAACTTTCAAACATTGCTTGAAGATTCAGGTTTATTTGACGTTGAACCCATCAGCCTTTACCCTGCTTGGACATACAAAAGATCTGGGCAGGACTACATAGGGAAAAGAATGGGCATATTTCTGGTGAAGAATGCTCTGGGAGAGTATCGTCTCTCCACTGTGGCCTATGGGAGGTCAGACCACTCCATAATTATTTTAGAGATGGTAAACAAGAATAGGAAGGCTCCATCACCCCTCAAATTTAACTCGCTCTAGCTCAAACTCCCTGAATACAAAGATCTCATTAGCAGAAATTGGGTCCCCTTTCATCCGGAGGAGGATGGATACGCCATGGAACATCTTGAAAAGGACATAAGATCAACAAATATAATAACAAAGGAATGGGTAAGCAATACGTTTGGAAAGATATAAGATCAACTAAGGGCAATGGAAGGAAAGACAGAGAGTATACAAACGGTAGCAAAGGATGGGGGTTTTCTTCCATATTAGATTGAGAAGCTAAAAGAAATGGAACATTAAAGGAATTATCTTCTATCTTGGGAACAGGCTAAATGGAGGATGAAAAGCATGACAGTTTAGTTAGAGCCAGGGGATAGGAACACTGTTTTTTTCCAAAAACCAACCAAAGCAAGGAGAGCATACAAATACATTTGGAGAAATCATACCAACAAGGGAACTTTGTGAATCGTTTGAAGACATTAGCAACTCTGCACCCTCATACTTCCAAAAGATGTACACCCAACATCAAAAGGAAACAATTCAAGATAGGCTGTCAATGGCCATGGTCTTCCCTAGATGGGTACAAGGATATGAACAAAGAAATGTACAGACCAATAGACAAGAAAGAATTAACCAAAATTGTCAAGGACCTACAGAATGAGAAGAGCTTAGGACCGGATGTGTTCCCAGCGGAACTCTTTAGAGGGTTTTGGGAGCTTCTAGGCATAGTCATCATTGAAGTCATAGAGGAATCAAGGATAAATGGGAGGATCTCGCAAGCTTTCAGCTCAACATTCATAGTTACAATTCCCAAGGAAAATGACCCAACTCACTTTGGCCAATACAGACCAAATTCTCTATGCAGTTGCATATATAAACTAATTGAAAAAACCGTTTCTTCAAGACTGAAGCCAATTCTGTCTAAAGCAATCTCACAGGAGCAAATGGGGTTTTTGGAAGATCAAGATATCCAGGATGCAATAGCAACATCGCAAGAGATATTACACACTATCAAAGTGGGGCTCAGGAAAGCTTTCATAGCTAAAGTAGATCCTGCCAAAGTATTTGATCAAATAAGTTGGACGTATCTATGTCTAATCCTCATGCAAGTAGGATTCTCTCATTCACTCGTTGTTTGGATGGAACCATGTTTCAATTCAGTTGTGTATGTGGTCATAATCAATGGAATAGCCATTGACTTCATTCACCCTTCGAGAGGTCTAAGGCAGACCCGCCCCTTCTCGCCCCCCTTGGTCCTTATGGTAGTAGAAGGGCTCAGTTTGCTAATCAAGCAAAGGTTAAATTGGGAAGATAGTAAAGGAATCAAGGTGGCCAAAGAAGCAATCATAACCCACCTAATGTTTGTGGATGACCTCCTTTCATTTTGGAATGGAGAGGCAGCAAAGGCAAGAAACCTTGGAGGCATCCTTAACCTATTTTATGACACAACAGGAATGGAGATCAATCTGAGAAAGTCCTCCATCAGATTCAACCGTTTCAATCAAGCCCAAAGGAAAATGATCTTGGTTTCCTCCCTTTCACTGTGCAGAACTTTGAGCAGAAACTCTCCTACTTGGGTTTTCATTTGAAGCCAGACAGTTATGGGTACAGGGACTGGACACGATTAATGGACAAATTAGGGGCAGAATAGAGCACTGGACACGATTAATGGACAAATTAGGGGCAGAATAAAGCATTGGACTCACAGATGGATCTCAATGGCTTGTAGGATGGTGCTCAACAAAAGTTTCCTGAATTCAATTCAAGTGTATTGGCTTTAGTTAGACAACATCCCCAAGCAAATCCTAAGAGGCATGAGGCAGATCATCTTCAGGTATATGTGGAGAGGAAATAAAGAGCAAGGAGGAATACCTCTTATTAGCTGGGAAGCTGCTTCAAAGCCAAAGGATCTAGGGGGATGGGGAATAAAACATATTTTGCATTTCACCAAAGCCTTAGCTGCTAAAGGGGGTGGGAAATTACTCACAAGGAAAGGGATTTGGCAGAATATTTAATTTCATAAGTATATCTCCCCGAAATCAATAGACGAATGGGTTAAGGTCACCCCGACAGGCAAGTCAGAAGAGGATCAAATTTCTGGAAGACTTTGATTGAAGCTTCAACATCATCGGCTTTTCACTCTGTTGGAAGGTAGGGAATGGGCATTCAATCAGATTTGCACAGGATCAATGGGTTGGCAAAGAGGCAACTTATAAGATGTCCAGAGATCTCTTGGAAGAATAGAGGAACAGAAACCTCAAGTACATATCAGACATAGCCATTCCCATGGCTCGTCACTCACAGAAGCAAGAATGGCTCAGCAGCTCGGTCATGGGCCTCACTGGGGAAAGAAGAGGAGCAATGGACTATATTCAGAGCTCAATTGAAAAAGGCAGGAATAAAGTTGAGGGACAAAGAAGACATGCTCCTTTGGGGCACCAATCCTATCCAGGGCACTTACTCAGTCAAACTGGGGTATGGAACATTGTTCAGACCCACAAGGGAGTCTCCTTGGTGGTGGAAACAGATTTGGAAAATAAAGGCCATGTTACAGACAATTATCTTGCATGGTTAGCACTAAACAATTCCATCCTCACATGGGATAACCTACAAACATGACGCTGGGATGGCCCAGGAGATGCCCTCTTTGTGAGGAAGCAGGGGAGACGGTGACCTATTTAATGATCCATTGCCATTACTCAAAAGAGATATGGAGCGTCATAGCAAACCTCTCTGCAGTCAAAGGACATTGGGAGGGAGCTGACCTGGAGCAGGCTTTAAGCCCATGGTCAACAGGGCCAAAGGAGGAGGCACTTGCTTTACCAATGCAGGTTTTATGGTCTATCTGGATCTCCAGGAATGCAACCATCTTTAATGAGAAGAATTAACTTACACTAGAAGTATACTACAGGTAAAGCAAGCCGAAGTACAGCCCCAATCATTGCTAAGCAGCCAAGAGTCCAAAGCGTCCTATGAGAAGGGAAGGTACCCAGCCCAGGGGAGATTCAATGGGGCAGTCAAATAGAACCCAGGTAGGAGTGGGGCAGCAGGATGGTTACAACTTACAGCTACAGGGCAGCACGAAAATCTGCTTCAGACATGGACTGGGTCAAGGTACTAACAATCAAGCAGAGCTAATGGTAGCCAGCAAACTTATAGATCTTGCAAGGGAGTGCGAGGTGTCAGAAATAGAGATTTTTGGAGACTCCAATATAGTTATAGGATAGCTGGCAGGAACCCTACAGGTAAGAAATATTCATCATCAGGCCAGGGTAAGGGGAATAAAGGAAAATGTCAACAACTTCCGACATATATCCTTCCCGCACATATACAGAAAAAAGAATCCTGAAGCAGACTCTCTCGCACAGGCAGCGGTAGAATTGGAGGAATGTCAGTTGATAATAGAATCTTACAAGCAGCACCGGCACTTAAGCTCCTCGAGATTTATTTTCTAGATGATCAGGTAGCTAGTTTCCATTCAGGAACAAATGAGAACTTATGTTCTTGATCTCTCTGGTCCTTTAAATCACTCTTTGATGCAATTTCTTGAACTTCTGTTCTAGAAATTATGTTGCGGTCTCTTCAAAACCCCTCCAGGTCAAATGACTAGTTCTAGAGGTACTCCAGGTCTAACTAATAATTCTAGAGGCAGATTAATGATACGTTGAGCTCAAATTCACAGATCTACTTTGGTTTCGGCTTCCTAGATGATGTGGACAGATATGTATATCAGGTGTATATGCCATAAAATGTACTCCTTTTATGCAATAAAAAGAGTAGGGTTTTTTGCAATCTGAATCATCTAATGAATCACGAGATTGAGACAGGTAGAATCATATATACAGTAAGTTTCCTTAAGCCGATGGAAGTTAACAAAATTGATGTTCAAAATGACATTAAAAATGTTTCTGGAAAATTTGGACCACCAGAAATTTTCCTAAAATTTTTAAACAGACACCGAGCCATTTGTAAGTTTATCAACAAGTTTTCAATAAAACTTTTGCGCCTTTGCAACTTTTTGTGTGTCTATTCACAAATCAAAGGCTGTATATTATTTGCTAGTTCGGCGTGTATATATATATATATATATATATATATATATATATATATATATATATACACGCCGAACTAGCAAATAATATACAGCCTTTGATTTCTGAATCAAAATTAGTAAGCAAAAAATGTAGCTTTTGATGCCATTTACATTTTGTTTAAAGCCCCGGGAGTAATAAAATGACAAAGAATGATCGAATATCATACTGTCTCTGTTAAGTAAAACGCATAATGCATGACATGTCTTACATAAACTACCCTTTTGTGCCAAATGAAGTGCCGTGCATGCTTCTACATGGCTGTGCAAAATTTTAATTCCATCTGAAAAGCTTTGAAAGGTTCGTTTTTGTCCTCAGATGCACCTATCGAGGATAAGGTTGACCAGGTTATTTGTTCTGGATTCTCACCCGTCTTCCACTCTTTGGTATCCAAATTCAGTTTCAGCAATCTGATCCTCCATCCTTTCCTTACAATTATGCTCACGCTCTGCTTTCCGTCGTACGCAGCCGCGGCCTCACATGAGCCAAAGTCCATGGGGTTCTTGCTCCCCCATTCAAGAGGCATTTTCGTCACAAGCTTCCATTGCTCAGCACTAGGGTTTGCCTCCCACAAACCCACTACAGTGAAGGGGCGCAATATTCCGGCAAGGACACCTAACAGAAACATTCGGCTCTTGTAGGCCACCATTCCAATTGTCTGCACCCGTTCCAACCTCGTGCCATCTATTCCCGAAAGATCCATTCCCATCAGTTCGTCAATCACGGTCAAGAGGGTTTCTGTGTTATAGCTCACCATCCGAAGCGGACGCGCCGAACGGAGATAGTTTAAGTTGCAGTATATGGTGGTGCCATCTGTAGTCGAATGGGATAGATAGCGGAATACATTATGGTCCATCTCAGGACAGAGTTGTATGGTCCATGTGTCGGTCACGGAGCTGTAGACCAGAGCATGTACCTGTTTGTTTCTCAGTTCTCCCCACACCATCACTTTAAATGATTTAGAGGCCGAATCTCCAACTATGTTGATGCTGATGGATGGCAGTTGATTCGTTTGCCATGGTTTTTTCTTTAAACGGTGTTGCCACAGTTTTTTCTTCAAACAGGCTTGCAGACGAAGGCGCGAGCTGAGCTTTGCATCGGGAAGCAGTCGAAAATGTCTTGTCAAGGGATTGGCCACGGCCAATCTTCCTTCTCTGCTTGCCAAAAGCATAAGACCCTCCGCTACTCCCTGGAGAAGCCAAGATTTTGTCATGGGATCGGCTACATGTTGAGTCAACGAGAGAAAATGATACTGTTTAGCATCGTTGGCATTGAAGAGCACAAAGCCGTTGGGATTGAGGCGAGAGCTGCTGCAGAGAGCAACCCAAGATTCGTGGTTTCTCTCATCGTATAACTCTTGAAAGATCCGGCAGGAAGAAACAATTCGGTACCAAGAAACGCATGATTGGCGAGCTATCAAGAGATCGGGGATTGAGAGCCGAGAGAGAATGTCGTGCAGAAGGCATTCTGGGAGGCCGTCAAAAGGGTAATATGATCTGATACGCTGTTTCTTGGCACAGGAATTAATGTGTGATCGATTAGGTTGGGGTGTAAGAGAAGAGAGGCCATACCTTCTGGTGAAAAGCTGGGCCACTTCGATCTTCTTCTTCTGTTCGATGGAGATTCGTCTACTCGTTCCTTGATTCTCTGCAGATACAGCTACTTCTGATGCATCATCTCCATCAAGAGCATCCTCCAAGTAATAGCTTTTCTGGATTGTCAGTTCTCTGCCCCTTTGGATTGTCATTTCCCTGGGCGTCCCGACTCCCCTGCAACCCAACATGATGAATCTGAAGACCACTTCTCATCTGATCCAGTAGCTATCGCAGCTTCTTCCACCCAGTAATAATAATCCCAATACCAAACCCTGTTCAAGTAAAATCTTCAGACGCTTTTACACAATTTTTCAACTTTCCAATTTTGGTAAAGGGTCCAATCCACATGCAAAAGTTATCGGAATTCTTGCTGTAATAGCGACTTAATCCTGACATTGTCAAATTGGCTGCGCGCTACCCAAAACGTTAAATACACTAGAACATCAAGTCCAGTGCTACGGCGAGTGCTAAATTTTATTACCTTAAAATAATTATAATAAATTTGATATATAAATTTATTTAATAAAGTCAACAGAATATAAATTCGCAAAATCCAATCCATTAATAAAAAAGAAAAAGTTTATAAATAAAATATCTTTACCTTCCATATAAATATATGAATTTTGTTAATAGGTGTAATTTAATAAATTTATATATTCAATTTAATTATTTATATGAATTTTGTTAATAGGTGTAATTTAATAAATTTATATATTCAATTTAATTTTAAGGTAATAAAATTTATTATTCCAAGTTAATTGTTGATAGATCCAAAGTTAAGATGGATTTAAACTAATTTAATTAATAATAATAGTCTATTTTTAAGGTCATGGGTAAGTCCATATGGCTGTGTAGAGGGGTCTCACCTTAAAATTTATTACTTTAGCATTGGTGTGATCTCAAGTTAATTGTTGATAGATCCAAAGTTAAGATGGATTTAAACTAACTTAATTAATAAATAAATAATAATAATCTATTTTTAAGGTTATGTGTAAGTCACGTGACTCTGTGGAGGGGTCTCATACAGTGACCTTAAAAATAGATTATTATTATTATTAATTTATTAATTAAATTAGTTTAAATCCATCTTAACTTTAGATCTATCCAGAATTAACTTGGGATCACACCAATGCTAAGATAATAATTTTTGTTACCTTAAAATTAAATTGGATAAATAAATTTATTTAATAAAAGTCAAAAAGTATCCATTGATTTTATGGAAATCAAAAAGATATATTGTTATAAAAAGAAAGTTATAAAGTATCCATTGATTTTTATTTTTTTAAATAAAAAGGTGGTACCTGTTATATTGACATAATCAAAATACAAGACTCTGTCTGATGCCAGTTGTCTCGCCTAAGCAGGAAACCGAGACAGCTGGGCATCCATGTCCAAATGTGGCCCTGTAGCTTAGTTGACAAAATTTAACAAAGTTTTCTAGAGCGACGTCCTGCCCGAAGGAAACCAGGACTTATGGTCGCCAGCATGAAGCTGATTATTCTATCTATTACTAAGACAGCCTGAAAACTATCTAACATAAAGCTAAAAATGTAGCAACAACACCAAAACCTGTATGAACCTCGAAGCCGAGCTGCCAGTGTTATATCTTTGAGTGCCTCCATCTAGCCGGGAAGGAGTAGGGGCGCGCACAGGTTGGACATTGTTTTTTGGACGATGCTCGGGAATGAGCAACGAAAAACATATCTAGTCGTTGGTCCATGTGCTCCAGGCGGAATGCTTGGTCGTCCATCTTGCTTCTGATTTCGAAAAGAAGGTTGAGGTATTCCCAATCCTCTGCTGAAGGTTGCACCCAACGGTGGCCTTCCCTAGACTCCTCACTGACGGTCGCGTCTGCCACCCTTGCCCTGTGCTGATGGCGCTCCTACTCTGCCTCAGTGTTTTCTTTGGTAGGCTCGGGAGGAGCCTCCTCTACTACATATCAAGTGGAGTAAGGCTCGGGAGGAGCCTCCTCTACTACATGACAAGTGGGGGGGCCTGGCTCATCACCTGTGGGTTGTCTAATGCCCTGCGAGCCAAGGCTCGAGCTCGGGTCCCGGCTAGTCAAAGCCACGAGCATCGTGTGCCTGGAATGGCTAGGCGGGTTGGCTTGCGGGCTGACCTCTTCCTCTCGCTCCTTAGGAGGCAGACGCGATCTGGTCCTCCTTCGCTGAGCAACAATTGCCATCGCCCTCTCAAAATCCTTCTTTCGTCTGCGCCTGGACTCCGCTGCATACCAGGCAGCACCTCGTCGCGGTTTCCCTCGAATACGAGGCATGGCGGAGTCCCTATGGAAGATTTGAATGCCGCCTGTGTGTGTCCAATTGTCCCGGAAGAGCGTGGCTCCTGAATGCTGTTGTTGTGCGAGAGGGACTGGAAGGAGGCTGCTTCTTCTCTGGTGCGGCTGAGAGCTGGAGGCCTTCCAAACCAAATTGCTAATAGGTGTTGCAACCCGGAGAATGTACGCTATAAACACCACACTTGCCATATCCCGGGCATTAATCTGCTCCATTAATCTCTGTGCGTTAGTGCGCTGCTGTAGAGTACCTTTCGCTTGCGCGAGGGGCCTCTTCGGTGTGCCTCTCCTGCTGCGAGTCATGTGGGGCAAATGTGTGAGGCAAGGCGAGCTGGTGGATGCATTAACTCTACGTCCTGGCTCTGCCCACGTGACTCTATCACCACTCTTATCACCCCATCCGGGGAAAGTATCCATTGATTTTATTAATAAAATCAAAAAGATATATTCTTATAAAAAGAAAGTTATAATTTATAAAATCAATAAGATATATTGTTATAAAAAGAAAGTTATAATTTAATGTGTAAAGAAAAAAGTTTATCTTTACCATCCATACATCCATATAAATGTATATAATTTTTTTGTTAATATATGTAATTTAATCTATTAATTAAACCAACTTAAATTTATCTTAATTTTGGATGATTTATCAAGGGTTAAGAGGGATGAGAGGGATCAAATCTTTCGAGGGATAAATTCGAAGTTAAGATGGATTTAGAGTGGTTAATAATAGATATATATAATTAATTTAGGGATCATAACTATAGAATATTATGCATGTCAAGTTATGACACCCTTTAACTCTACTTCCATACCTCTCATTCCAATTCATACCCCTCATTCCAAAGTTAGACAATCAACGAGCTTTTGATCAATAGTTCCCAAGTTTTGGCACCCTTTAACTCTAGTTTCATATCCCTCATTTCGAAGTTAGACAATCCACAAGCTTTTGATTAGTTATGCCCCATTTCTCTCTGCAACAATATCTATAAAATCATCACAAAGATCATAGTTGTTCGTTTGAAAGACATCCTCACAGACAAGGTTTATGGAGAATAGTTCAGTGTACTGCAAGGCAGGAAAATTCACCAAGTTGTAGGATTGGCACAAGAAGGCCTACATTCAATACACACAAGGAAACAAAAGGATATCATATATAAAGTAGACCTGGCAAAAGCATTCGACAGAGTCAATTGTCTCTATATCATGTTTCTTCTCATTCATCTAGGCTTCTCACATTATTTTGTCATATGGATTCTCAATTGTATCTCCACCACATCTTTTTCCATTCTCATAAATGGCTCGGCATCCCCCTTCTTCAAAGCTAAAAGAGGCCTCAGACAGTGGTGTCCCCTCTCCCCTCTTCTCTTCCTTTTAGTGGTAGAAAGTCTAAGTAGGCTCATCACAAATGTTGTTTCACAATGCCTTTTCCAAGGCATCTGGATCTCCACAACTTATTTTCTCACTCATCTATTGTTTGTGGATGACATCCTCATTTTTTATGAAGGAAAACAACTCTTCTTCGACAATCTAAAAAGCATTCTTCACACTTTATGCCTCTCAACCGGAATGCAAATCAACATGGAAAAACCATCATTGATGGCATGGGGACTAAATGATCAGGAACGACTTGTTACCTCATCACTCTTTGGCACACAGTTAAAAAATCCATCAAAAGGCATCAAATACCTGGGCTTCAATCTCAAGGCCATTAGTTACAAAAAAGAAGATTGGGCGTGCTTGTTTGCCAAAGTGGAAAAAGAATATACTCTTGGTGTAACATATGGTTATCTAGAGCTGGAAGATTAGTCCTTCTCAAATCAATCATTGAAGTCATCCATGTATGTTGGACTTCCCTCGCATGGATTCTGAAAGGAGTACTACAAAAAATAAATCAATTGGCCATTTGATTCCTCCGGGGAGGAAAAGAGTACACCAAGCCATTAGTTCTAGCCTAAAAAAAAATTGTATCAAATCCAAAGTTCAATGGAGTATGGGGCCTCAAGGACATTTTCACCTTTGCAAAATCATTGGTAGCGAAAAATGTTTGGAGTTTGATAGAAGGATCAGGTTTATGGCAGAGAATCATAAAAGAAAAATACATCCCACAAATGACTCTCCTTGATTGGATTTGCTCCACAAACAAATCCTATTAGAATGGAACAATCAATTGGATTCGCTCCACAAACAAATCCTATCAGAATGGAACAATCATCTAGAAAGCCCTCATAAACCATTTTCATGTTATTTAAGACTGGCTCATTTGGAAGATAGGAAAAGGCTCCAACATTTTGATAGGGAAGGATCCATGGATAGGCTATCAAAACAATCACCTTATGCCAGAGGAGCTCATTAACTCGCTCAATCAAAGAGGTTATTTCTTCCTAAAACATGTTTGTCATGGAGATTACACTTAGGGATCCACTAGATGGACATTAAGGGAGGCTTTAAACTTGGACACACAGATGATTCTAGTTTGGAATCAATATATAGACTCATTGAACAACTCTCTCGCTCGACTCTTCGATTAGGAAGATCAAATTATTTTGTCTTTCATCCCTGCAAGAAAATACACCCTAAAGCTTGGGTATCTAGCCCAAATCCAAGCTACACATGTGGATCCCCCTCCTTGGTGGGGAAAAAACCTTTGGAAATTTAACAGTACTCCAAAATCAAAGTTATTCATGTGGCTCCTTCTCCAAAATAACACCCCCACATGGGAAAACCTCCAGAAGAGATCCTTCATAAGGCCAAGTAGATGTGCACTATGCAAAGTAAAAGAAGCAACCAACACCCATTTATTCCTACATTGCACATTCACAAAATCTGTTTGGAGAGAAATCAACAACACACTAGGACCTATTTTCAACTCGAATGGAATAGACATCTTGGAGGCACTCCAAGGATGGTTGGTTGAACAATAAAACGAGAACTTCAAATCCCTCCCCCTCATTGTCTATTAGGGCATCTGGCTGGCTCACGACCATCCCATATTCAATGATAAAATTAGATCCATCTCTCACACTACTTTCTCCAGTCTCAAAATCTTATCTTCCTTCCCCCAAAAAAGAACTTCCACTACTCCTTCTTGACTATTGTAGCCTCTTGTTATATTCAAGGACATCCCTTGGGCTTTTTTTGATGGAGCAACACAAGGGGTTCCTTCCATGGGAGGTGCTGGTGGATCTCTCCACCTCTCAAAAAACCTCTCTCTGTCATTCTCGATAGGTATGGGCAAAGCAACAAACAACTTCAATGAACTTATTGCCTTATGCCTTCTTCTCCTCTTGGATCTTGATAAAAACATTAGACAACTCAACAATTTTTGGTGATTCAATGTTTGTAATTCAAGTCATGAAAGGCACACACATTTTAAGATATTACTCCATGTTTCCAATTCTTGAGGAAATAAAGAGACGCTCTATAGAATTTTCCCATCTATCGTTTACGCATGTATACAAGAATCACAATAAAAAAGCGGACCAACTATCCAAAGTTGGCATGAACCTAGACAAAGGCAGTTGGAGAATCAAGGAAGAAAGCCTGAATGGATCCCTAGAATTTTTTCACATCACTTGGACCAATTTCTGATTAAAACTAGATTGGCTCTCTTTTTGCGGACGATATAACCAACAATCTCAGTTTTTATTTTAATGGAAAGCTTATGTAAAAAATGTAATTATAAGATAAGGATGATAATTTAGTGGATAGTCTCTTGAAAAAAAAGATGTAGTGCTTTTTAAGAAACTTAGCTGAAAATGATACAAACCACAAATCATCAAGATACTTTAAGAAGGGGCTTCTTCCTTTTCCTTTTTTGGAATTCTATGCCTTATGCAATACCTAACTGCCTATCAATCTCAGGAGCAAGAATGTAAAGGACATCTATGGATGTAATTTTGTTTCATATATTAAAATTACTTGGTTTTTATCATTGGAATGTATATAATGATGATGATGATTAACATCCACTAGGACCAATTGGTCTACTAGACCTTAAGAAGGTAAGAGATTACTTGCAATTCTTTAGAATTTTGTTTATGTGCTCGAAAAACCTTAAGAGAAGCTTTCCAAAATCACCATAGTTTTGTTGAATTAAAAGGTTAGGAAGGTTGATAGTGTGACAAATATATGGAGTGGAAAACATTTATTATTGTTATTTTAATGAATTATTATTATTTTAATGTGTTATGTTACATGAATATCTCCTCCATATTGGGATGTAGAGCACCTCTTGGTGAAAAAAGAAATAAAAAGGTCTTTTTCATTTTATTAATAAATAAAAAAATAGGCGTTGTCTCACTGTTCTACAATTTTTTCCTCCTCGCCAAAATATGACAACATAAATCCCCATGAAATCACAACTTTATATTGTTTAAATTGCATTTCTGAATGCAGAAATGGATTCAATGTGCTAAAAAACCCCTAGAGCATTGGGATTATACAAATTTAACAACTCAAATCTGCAGATCCAACAATATCTCACCAAATTTCGAGTAAATATCCCAGGAAAAGATGCCCAGAAAACGACAAAAACGTAGCACTAATCTTATAAGAAAAAAAATTGTAATTTAATACATAAAAAAAATTAGAAATAAAATATCTATATGCATTCCAAAGAGGCTTTGTTTCTTCCAGTGGGAGCTTTGGGCTTCTATGAATTTATAGACAATGAAGAGATATAATCAATGGAGTTTCAATTCTAGTAATAGTAATAGCTTACGTTGGCATGACTAGGAGCGGCAAAAGTAACTAACATAATTAGTATTGATGTTTATGATCTTTGTTTATAGAAGAAGCAGAAATGTGCATATGTGCATCACACTGTCTCTCTGCTTTCAAAAGACAAGCAACATGTATATTCGCCACGTGTGAATATATACAAAAACACACACACACACACACACACACACACATATATATATATATATATATATATATATATATATATATATATATATATATATATATATATATATATATATATATATATATATATATATATATATATATTAAGTGGTTGTGATAAATATTTATTATCCTTTTTACTGAATTGATACCTTCATCATATATTATCTTTTTATAAACCAATTATTAATAATTATTATTTTTTTATAAAGTAAAAAATTATATTAATATTTACAGCTTGTACATTCTAGTAATCAGAAAATTCTTTGACCTGAAAGACCATGACAGTCTTCCAAGTTCATAATGCATAAATACCAGCCCCGGTGGGGAAACCAGGTATAAGATAACTGTCATTGTTTTACTTATGAACTGTAACATAGTGCTAAAAAGTTTAGGATGTCTATAGCCACATCTATAAAATAGAAGAAACATATACAAACAAACGGAATTAATGAGGACAACAATATTATATGAGGTCTTAGGAACTCGAGGTTCCATTGTGGTCAGGCTGCCAACCGTAACAGAGGATGTGCTAAGACCAATACTAGTAGCAGAGACACCAACATTTTGACCAGCAACTATAGCTCGAAGCTCGATACCAATAGTGGGTGGTTGGAAAACGCCCCCATGCTTGTGTGCCAACCAAGTTAGAACTTTGGACATGTACTCCATATGTATCTATAACATCTCAATTCAAACTTTGAGTTGACAAAAGTATTCGTCCTTAGGCATCATGTTGAGAACAACCATCATTTTTACATGCCATTAGAGCTCAAGGGTATGGAAAAATTTAGAGTTTAGGGTCCTGGTGCATCCGAGATCTAGTATCACCCTTCCCACTTAAAAATCGACATTTGATTCTTCCTTGAACTCACGGGCTAAGCGAACCCCATATTTTAGGGCCAACATGGTCACTTTGTCATCCTCAGGCACATGAGTGTCATAGTATTCGACAACTTCAAGTGATTCCTTTGCAGCTCGAGATGACCTAGCCTAGGAAATACCAGTTCCTAAAGAGTGGGGCTTACATGCACAAGGTGCCATTAAAAGGGACAATAGATCTAGGGGAGTTACAAACCAATAGACGAAGGGTTTACAACCAGGAAAAAACATATGCGGCAGAGCCAAGTAACCAGAATGAGAGATGCAATTGAAGTCGAGAGGTTGCTTTAAATACTAAATAAACTTACCAAATTTCCCATAATTCTCATGGCGAGCTATGATGAATTATCTTATAGAGATAATCTCTCAAATTCCTAGTCAACCAATCATGGTTGTACTCAGCATCGAATCCCGCAACATAGCCATCATCCTCATGATTACCATAATAACGTGAACCTTGTTGAGGGATAGAGTATTCCCCCACTCCTGCATGTGAATGATCTGAAAATTCATGGCCAACTCTAACACATTCATTTCCATAATGGAATTGGGTACCCTCCATTCGAGAAGCCGAGGAGGCCGATCGAGGTGATAGCTCAGGAGTAATGTTTGAGATGACATTCTAAATGTCAGGTTGCGACGAGTGGGTCTCCCTCATACTCGGTTCATGCGCCACACAATTCACAGTCGAAACTTGTTCAAACAAACTAGTGGACACCCCATCTAGGTAGCAGAGATATGATTGCACTAGAGATAGGAAAATTTTCTTGAGCATGGAGTGAGGGATATTTTCCCAAGTAGAGTCCAGAGCTACTGAAGGATTATCATAATTGGTGTTTGCAATAAAATCAACCACTTTATTGGTTGATCGTTTAACATGAGGGGGAACAAGACTAGGGAGACAAGGGAGGAGAGAGGTTATAGTGTTGATCAGGGATTCCAAACACCAGTGTGATGAGAGTTTGGAGGGAGGGGATCCCATTGTAGCTTTGTGAGAATATGGATAATAAGTTGGAAATTTCCTTCATTTACAAATTGGGAATGGGGAAGCCTGATGGAAATCTGGAGACCTATGATGAGGGCCCATATATCTACAACATTATTAGAATTTATCCCAATGTGACTAGTATAGATGTGGATAATGTTACCCTTACAGTCTCTAAAAATGCCTCCAAAACTAGTGGGACCATGGTTTCCTTTCAAGGCCCCATTAAAATTCAATTTTACAAATTCCAAAGGAGGGGGGGTCCAATCAGTGGGAATGGATGAATGGGGTGTTGATGGTAGGATGAAAGGCGAGGGTGAGGGGGAATTAGGAAGACAAGCCTTGAGGAGACCTTGTTCAGTAGGGTGGCATTGCAGATCTTCAACAGTCCAATTTTCTTTTAAGATAGTCCCTTCCATGTTCTTCTTGATCTTTCTCCACAAAATGTGTTGAGGATTGGATGTGTTCTTAAAGATTTGTCCCTTCCTTTATTTCCATATCTCCCATACTAGAAACCCAAGGAAGAGCTTCCATAATCGGTTGAGGAGCAAACTAATGAAGTAGGAGTCCCTCCAGGATGCAATGGTGACTTTGATGGAGTCCCTGACCCAATCAGATTGACAAAAATATATGGATCCCTTGTCCCAAAGATTGTTGTTGTAGGTGCAGGAATTGAGGACGTGATCCATGGTTTCATTATGCTGATGACACAACATGAAAATGCTTGGTCCTTGAAAGCCTCTTTTGCATAGTTGATTTCAGGTGAGGAAATTTTTGTGAGTGGTATGCCATAAGAAGGTTGCCACTTTCGGCCAAAGATTAGCATTCAAAATTTTCCCCATATATTCTCTACCGGAAGGTTCGAGTGATGAGAAACTAAGTGGTAAGCCTCTTTTAAGGATAAGTTTTTAGCAAAGAGATATCCCCATCGAAGAAGGTTGGGTTGAGCTAAAATTTTGATTTTCCTTAGCTGCACTAATTGGATCAAGGTTGATAATTGGGATCGACTATGAAGGGGCAAGTGATCTAGATCAATCTACCATATATTCCAATCTGAGTTTATTGGTGTAGAATACCCTCAGTTATTGACAAAATAGCCTTAGTGGGTATGGAGAGGAAGTTTCAGTGGGAGGAGTCTTCTATTCGATTGGATGGCTGGTAGTTGTTGCCAAGAGTCTTCCCAAAAGAGAGTTAACTGCCCATTTCTAATTTCCAAAAAATTGTGTTGTTGTATGAGCCATTTGTTTCTCCATGCCAAGTTCCAGATAAGAGAGCTTGGAGTTTAGTGCATCATTCAAATAAGTTCAACATAGCTGAATTGATATGCATATTTTTGTTTCTAGAGTTTGCTCCAGAGCTCCCCTTTTTGTTGGAGCCATTTCCACCAAATTTTTTCCCCTAGAGTATTGGATAGAATTTCAGGATCTCTTAGGCTTAGCCCTCCCTAAATTTTAGGTAAGCGAAAGGTGTTCCAGGCAACAAAGGCCATTTTTTTGTAGCTTGGGTTCCTTGCCATAGGAAATTTCTTTGGAGGCCTCTTACAGCTCATATGATTTTTTTGGAGATGAGAATAGATAAAGAGGAATATCCCAAAGAACATATTTGAGGAGGATAAGGCGACTTGCAAAGTTGAGAGGGTGGAAGGTCCAACCAAATAATTTCTTACTGAGACGGGAGAGAAGGTATTCCCATGTGTTGTTGCAGAACCCTGAAGTCAACAAGGAAACTCTTGGATATTTGGTTGGAAGGGAGCTCCTAGGAAAGCCTAGGATGCGAGAGACATGGAATTTGACCAACAAAGGGGTATTGAAGAAAAATATTTGATACTTTAACTGATTAATAGAAGTTCCTGAGGATTCCATGAAGGTATCAAGAACCAATCTAAGAGTTCGACCATCCTTTATAGAAGGGATGCCCATAAGGAGGGTGTCATCCACAAATTAGTTATGGGTGAGAGGATCATCTAAGTGATGTAGGGACAAACCTTGAAGTTTGTGGTTTTCAACGGCTGCTTTGAGGCTGGGGCCTAGTCCTTCAATCATCATAATGAAGATGAAAGGGGAGAGGGGGTCTCCTTGACGTATACCTCTAGAGTGGCGAAAGGGTGGAGAGGGGGAGCCATTGATAAAGAAAGAAAAGAAGGTTGAGGAGATGAGGCCAAGGATCCAATTGATCCGATCATGGTGGAATCAAAAAGCTTTTAGAATTTCTTTTATATATTGCCAACTAAGTTTATCAAAATCCTTGGACATGTCCAATTTGATAAGAATTCCATGGGTCTTCATGGTATTGAGAGAATGGGATACTTCGTGGGCAAGGATAATGATGTCCTTTAACATACCCAAACTGTTTAGGAGCATTCAATCTTAGAAGGATAGGTTTGAGGTGTAGAGCAATGACTTTAGAAATGATTTTGTAAACCACATTGCATAGGGAAATGGGGTGGAATGTATTAGGGTTAGTTGATTTTTCCTCTTTAGGGATCAGAGCAAGGAAAGTTTCATTCAGAGTAGGGAGGGCCCCAAAAATATTTTGTGATTCCTACACGAGAGCCCAAACATCCAATTTTATAATCGGCCAACAAGGGTTAAAAAGTTCAATGTAAAGCCATCCAGACCACGGGCTTTCCCTACAGTCAGGCTGAAGTTTGTTGTCTCAAATTCTTCAATGAGATCTGTCTCATTAGACTGGCCATTTTTTCATCTAACACCAAATGTGGGATGTACTAAGCTATAGCTTGAATGGCGTCTAAGCGATCTGGAAGAGGTTGAACTATAAGATCCTGGAAAAAAGTGGTTAATTCTTGCTCAATATTAGAATGGGAAGTTATCTTGATACCTTGTTAAGAAATGGGATGAGTAATATGATTGGAATGATATCTTTGAATCAACGAATGGTGGAAGAATTTTGTATTTTTTTCACCTTCTTTGAGCCATTGTACCCTCTATTTTTATCTACATGGGATTTCCTCTTGCTTCTGTCTTTTTGAGATCTTATTAGCTAGAGTTTGTTCTTGCAGGGCCAAATCTGGAGATCGACCATGAGAGAAAATTTGTTGTTGGATTGCTACAATTTGGGCTTCTAGAAGATGTTGAGCTTGAAATATGTTTCCAAAAGTTGTCTTGTTCTAGGTATTGATGCATTGTTTAAGAAATTTGAGATGATGTTGAAAGTGATAAATGAAGGAGCCTTTTATTGATTGAGATTCCTCCCACCAGCCTTGAATTTTCCTTAGAAAATTCGGGTGAGAGAGCCAAAATTTCTCAAATCGAAAAGGTTTTTTGAGAGGTATGTTGAGGGTGTCAAGAGAGAGGCATATAGGCCAGTGATCAAATCATGTAGCCAATAGAATGGTGGTTTCCATGTGCCAACCAGAAAGCATAAGGGGTTTAGATACAAGAAACCTATCCAATCTATAGGTCACCTGATGGGAGCCTCCTCTGCAGTTTTTCCAAGTGAAGGTGTCATTGCTCATCTTCATATCAATCAACTTCTGGTCTTGGATGAAGTCTTTGAAGGCTAGATGTTCCACATATAGGCATCTCAAACCTCCTTTTTTTTTATTCTAAGGAGGCGATGAGGTTGAAGTCACCTCCCACAATCCAAAAATTAGGGTAGGTTAACTCCACAATATATTGAAGTTGGTTCATAAATTTGAGATTTTCGTCGGATTGATGTGACCAGTAAACATTGGAGATGAAGCCTAAGGTTCCCACCCCAAAGGGTTGGAATTATGTTGTGATTCTATTCCTGGTACATAAGAAGTTCCATACCAAAACTTTTTCTGGATTCCACATAATTTCCAGGCCTCTTGTTGTTCCTTTCGAGTCTATTTCCATATAACATCTAATTTTCTATATTTTTAGGAGAAGGTTCCCCAACATTTCTCATGAACATTTTGTTTATTGAAGAAGCATTATATTGGGAGATTCAGATCCAAGTTTGTTGTGTAAGATCCAATGCTTTCTCTTACTATTTAGTCCTCTTATATTCCATGAGATTACTAACATGGATAACCTTGGGAGGGTTGGAATGAATCCGTGATGAGGGTGTTTTGCCTAGAGTTGACTAGAATGTCTCCTATTTCCTGTAGAAGCTGATGACTGGATTTGCAGCCTCTGATTTTGTCCTCCTTGGGATTTTTTTTACTTTGAGTTTGTTGGGTTTAATGCCAAGATTTAGATTGGGGATTTGGACATTAGAGGGGTTTGGGGATTCCTTTCATCTTCGATGCAGAACTTTCCTGACCACCTGAATGTTTTCTAGAGGAATGTGTAATGTTCCCAACCAAATTTGATATAAAAATGAGATCTAACTAGTTGAGAACGTTTTTCAAACACTTTGACGGTATGTTCTATTTCCCTTAGCAAATTCCTTCTTCTTGTTGTCCTGACTTTGATTAGGTTTTCTAATGTGTTAGCATGACATTTGAAATTATTTCTACCTCCTTATAACTCCCTGATTGTGGGATGCTATATGTAATTGATGGTTGTTATGTTTTCTATGTATTGGTTGATTGAAACATTTTGTTAAACACTTTGTGTGCAATGGTTGTAGCATTCATTTAAGTGTATTTTCTTATGTATTTCATCCCATATTTCTTTATGTAATACATAAGGAAAACACATGCACTGATAACCAAATAAATCACAAACTAATAGCTATTACAAACCATAATATAGTACCTCAAATCCTTTTTTTATTTAAAATGCATTTGGTTGTCCAACATACAATAATTTCCAGATCTGATATAAGTAATACAAAAACCACTTTATTGGCCTATAATGACTCCAAAAGGAAAGGAAATAGGGTCAATAATCCTCCTTTTTTATCCCCTAATGATGGTTTCGAAAAAGAGATGTTATTGTTGATATTATGGTAGCCGCGGGATGTATTTACCTCCACGTGTAAACTTGACGAGGATAGAATACTCCGGGAAGAAAGAAGAAACCCTAATGAGTTGGCTAATAACCCAGAAGACTTGTCAACTCAAGAAGATAATTTATATTAGGCTATTAGCCTCCAAGAGAAGAAGTCGGCCAGAAATAATAATATATACTGAACAGACAGATACCTAGAATGAGAAGTCGACCCAGGCAGTTAGCTAGAATTAGTATAAATACAGGAGGCCAATTCTCATTCTGGAAGGCAGTCTCAGAATTGCAGAGCAGCACTTGTGCGCACTGCAGTGCCCAGTTTTGTGCGCAGGTTTGGAGGAGAGCTGTCGGTGCAGCTGTTGCAGCTAGCAGTTACGTTTTGGCTTGGAATATCTCTTGGCTAGGGTTTAGACTATATGATCAGCTCTTGTTGGTGCGCTATCCTTGGGGAAAGGTGCGCTACCCTTTTTTTGGCTATCTAGCCTAGGGTTTGCTTCCGGAGTGATTCTCTGTCAAGGTTAAGGTACTCAGAGGGTGGCTTTGTCCTATGGTTGGGTGACAATAGTGATATTGTCAATGGTAAAATGAGCACATCCATTATATTCTAACAGGTTATGGGCCCACTACTCCTTCATTTAGTCTAACCACTGGAAGGAAGCATAGCCATAAGGATATTAAGCTCATTGAGGAACTACCACTAGGTTTCTAGCAGGAGCAGTCACCATAGCACTACAGCTAGGGTTACTAGCAGGTGCAGTTGTAGAAACCCTAATTCTCTAATTGAGGCACCTTAAGTGAAAGGATTGACCTAATTTCTGGATAGATCAATGCACCCTAGCCTAGCACATCTCCTGATACTCTCAACAAGACAAGACGTCAAGTTTGAGTTTTTGGTCAAATCTAGGGTTTGACAAAGTCAAAGCAGCCATGACTTATTCTATGAAGTCAAAGAACAAGTTAGATGGAGCCTCTAACTTCAGAGCATGGAAGACAATGATTGACCTCATCCTTTCCAAGAATAAAGTGTTGGATATCGTGAAAGGAAAGATCGTGGAACCAGCATTTGAAGAAGGAAAAGAAAAGGAACCGCAGAACATTGCAGTTATGGAGAAGTTCAAAGACGGTGATATCAATGCCATGAGTATCATAGTGGACTCTATAAAAAACCACTTGATACCCTACATCTCCCATCTTGACTCATCGAAGAAGATGTACGATGCCCTAACAAACCTCTTCTCAGTCAGAAACATTGGACACATAATGAGTTTGAAGAATGAGCTCCATGACATGAAGATGAATGATGATGATAGCATAACATCATACTTTGTGAAAATCTCTCAGTTAAGAGATAAAATAAAATCTATTGAAGAGATCACTTCAAAGAAGGAATTAGTAAACATAGTACTCAATGATCTTCCCAAGATGTGGAATGCATTTTCCGCAAGCATGAACAAAAGGAAGGAGAAAACACGAAGCATCAGTTGCTGAAGAAAAGAAACCTACAAAGAAGACTAAGCGGGATGAAAGAGACTTCTTCTTCTAAAGGTAACAATACTCTTCTTATTTCTTGTACATATCTTGTTTGTATCGTCTATGTACATATCTTGTATATCTATCTCTTGAAAGATAATGTGTTCCAAGAAGAACTATACCTATGGAAGAACAACAAGATAAGGATTGATATCGTTAGATAATACACATGAAAGGATGAAATACGTCAAACAAATCATGTGGAATCTATTGCAAGATAAGCCGAATCAATCATGAAGAGACTTAGAAGAAGCAAAGACAAAAAGAAGTCAACAATCAAGAGGAAATTAGAGAAAGAATTATGACGTTTTGTAGAAGACAACAAGACAAAAGCGTGGACTCTGTTAGACAAAGAGAGCCAATTATATATTATAGAAGACAATAAATATGAAGATGGAAGCATGGACTCCGTTAGAGGGAGTGACCGATTATATGCACTCATACATGAAGCAAGGATTAGGAGGGAGCTAATCCTATGATCCATTGAAGATGATGAAGTATATATCCATGGTAGCAGCCATGAAAGACAGTACGTGTTCAGTTCAACCTCAGAAGAAGTCTTCTTCGAAGAGAAGCCTTAAAGTATCCCTGGTTGTCCATCCACATCCATTATCCTATGATGAAAGTAAGAAATGGAATCTTTAGGTCATGGAATCTATAAGAAACTCCGTGGACCCAAGAGCTAAAGAAAAACTTCAAGAAGAACATGAAGATTCCAAGAAAGAAAGAGAAGCCAGAACAACCAGTCATTGTATTAATAATCACAAGATTACCAACCTGATATGAACTCACTAAAAGCAATCAAGTAGAGGAACTGAAAGTTGTGGTGAAGAATAGTGTATATATGCAAGCATTGCAAGATACAGAACTAGGGGTTCTCCCAGATGGAGGGAGAATACTTTTAGAAAAACAGGACCGTGGAGCAATAAAATAAAACAAATGCGGAAACAAAACACAGAAGATACACAATACAAGAGAGACACAGATTTACGTGGTTCACCCAGTGTGGGCTACGTCCACCAGAGAAATTGCCAGGTCCTTCCT
>ML778191.1:489976-546126 GCA_009831015.1 Picea engelmannii | reverse complement strand
ATATTACCAGTACATAAATACAATGTACCTACCTTCTCTCCTTTCGCTATCACCAATGATCCTTTGATGACCTTCCACATCTTATCTGTAAATATGGATATACAACCTTCACTTGCCAACTGCCCTGTTGAAATTAGATTTTTTCTTAAATTTGGAACATGTCTTACCTCTTTCAAAAACCATTGTTTTCCATTTCGTTGCTTTATTTTTACCTTTCCCATTCCAACAATTTTGCAGGGTGCATCATCACCCAAATGAACCTATCCAAAATCACCTTGAACATAATCTAGAAAATGTTTCCTATGGGGTGTGGCATGAAATGAAGCTCCTGAATCTACTACCCAAGACTCAGAAATATTATCTACAGAAAGAATCAAAGCATCTTGTAACACATCACCTATTACATTTGCTTCCTGATTTCTCTCCTGCTGTCCATCTCTTTGTTTCTTTGGAGCTCTACAGTCTTTCTTCAGATGTCCTTTCTTCCCACAATTCCAGCACTCTATCTTTCCAAGTCTGGATTTGGATATGCCCTTCCTATAATTTCCGTGGTTCCCTGAGCCCTTTCCTCTATCCTTTTGTCTTCCCCTGTTCTCCATGTTCAATGCATTACCTGATGTCTCACCTGTTCTTTTCCTTCGCATTTCCTCACTAAGGATAACACCAACAACATCATCAAATTTTAAAGTATTTGAACCAGAGACAGAGTTACTTACAACCATGACCAAGCTGTTCCAGCTTTCTGTCAATGAGCACAAGATTAGAAGAGCCCTGACCTCATCATCAAAGTCCACTTTTACAGAACTTAGTTGATTAGTAACCGTATTAAATTCATTTAAATGATCTGCAATAGACCCACCTTCTGACATATTCATATTAAATAATCTCTTCATTAGACATACCTTATTGGACGCCGAGGGTTTTTCATACAATTTGGCCAATGCGTCCATCAAACCCTTCATTATTTTTTCTTTGGAAATATTGAAAGCCACCGACGTTGCCAGGCTCAGCCGTATCATTCCTAAAGCCTTCCTGTCAAGAATCTCCCATTCTTCATTCTTCATGGCTATCGGCTTCTTTGCTACTCCACCCAATGGTAGGAATATATCCTTCTGATATAAATAATCTTCCATCTTCATCTTCCATAACTGGTAGTTTTGGCTGTTAAATTTCTCGACCCTAAACTTTCCATCTTCTAACATTGCTCCCACTCGAACCAGGAACCCTCTTTTCCTGCGAGTTACCTTTCGCTCTGATACTAGTTGTTAGAAAAACAGGATCGCGGAGCAATAAAATAAAACAAATGCGGAAACAAAACACAGAAGATACACAATACAAGAGAGACACAGATTTACGTGGTTCACCCAGTGTGGGCTACGTTCACTAGAGAAATTGTCAGGTCCTTCCTTTATTATTATCCAACAAATGAAGGGATACAACCTACAACAAAACCTGTTGTAACTTACTCTTCTTTCTCTCATAGTATCCTCTCTCAGAATACAATATTCGCCATCAATCATCACCGCAATACATTTCCCTCATAAAAGAGGGTTGCCTTCTAGGGCAAAAAACCCTAACATAATCTCTACTGTTAGATCTGCGACCTTATAATGAACGGTCGAGATTTACAATGAAATTACAATATACATTTACAAGGAAATTTTTCCTTCGGGGGCTTCACCCCCGAACCCCCGTTGGGGGCCCGCTTTCCCCTAGACCCCCTAGCTGGGGGGATAGCCCCCCAAGACCCCGCAGAGGGGGTACCCCCCCTCTGCACTCCCCCATGTGGAAGAGTTTAAATACTTCTGGGGTGTAAATACTTCATGGGGTATAAACACGACTGAAAGAAAAAGACCTCTGAATCAGGAAGATAATCAGGCTCCACAACCAAAAAATACTATGATGATTACTCGTTTCAATAAACTAAACATATATTTACATGAGTCAATATCCATGAGTTGGAGTTCTACATTAGATAAATGCAAAGAATGTTCTCTGGAGAAATTGAGCAAAGAGCATATGAAGAGCAATGTCAAGACTTTGAGGCATACCAGAAAGAGACCCTTGTATGCAGATAGAAGAAAATAACTTGGTGGAGAACCTCCAGTGCACAACAGAAGCGTGGTGAAGATTTCCTATAAAAATATATTGTATCAAGATGATTACTCAGAAGATCAAATATCATGATGACAGAAGAAGTGCCACATGGATATGTTCCAGTTTTCCAACAGTGATATATTTTATTGATCAGAGCTACATGAAGCCTTCAAAGAAGACCAGTGCTCCAGAATGAAGTAGATTTGAAATAAAGCATTACATTATCCGTGATGAAGTTTAGAAAGGAGAAAGAGGTTCTCCAATACATATCTCCATAGATGGGAAGATAAACAAACATCTTGGTAAAGCTTCTATCCAAGATATAAGAGTTTGCGTACTCAAGCTAGAGATCATGGAGACGACTTCCTTATTGAAAAAGGAAGAGATGACTGCCAGGTTGGGATGGAGCACTGATATGTATTGATTTATGGACAATCATTTTTTAGTTCGAAAAATGGTCCTGGATGAGCAGTTTCCTTTCCAGTTCGGAAAGTGGATTGAGACCTCTAATGAACAATGATTTCTCATTATGGTTAACATGGGAAATGGTCCAGATTGTTGATGTATCATAGACAACAACTTCCCATTGTGGTTAAATTGGGGAGTGGTCTAGGGCAGTCTCTCTTCTTGAGGGTTACTCAAGAAGACTGGCCCGCCTCGCTGGACAACGATTTCTCATTGTGGTTAACATGGGAAATGGTCAATATTGTTGATGTATCATAGACAATGACTTCCCATTGTGGTTAACACAGGGATTGGTCTAGGGCAGTCTCTCTTCTTGAGGGTTACTCAAGAATATTGGCCCGCCTCACTAGACAACGATTTCTCATTGTGGTTAACATGAGGAATGGTCTATTTTGGAGGTTGGTACAAGACAGTCTTTTCCTCTTGTGGTTAACAGAGGAAATGGTCTGGACAGTCATTCCTTAGGGTTTATACATTCTCTCCAGGGTGCACTTTGATTAGTGTAGGAGGAATGGCTCAGGGTGGGGAATGGTCCAGGATTAGCAATCAGGGATAGGCATTCCTTGGGGTTTATACATTCTCTCTAGGCTGCACTTTGATTAGCGTAGGAAGAATGGCCCAAGGTGGGGAATGGTCTAGGTTTAGAAGACAAGACATTTATTTTTCCTTGCTTGAGAAGAATAGTCCAGATATATCATTGTTCTACTCTGAGGGAAAATATTATTTCAAATCTCACAGATGTGAGTGAAAGATTGGCCCAAATTATTCAGTTTATATCATAACATTGTTTCTGTGCAGGTTGATATCAGATGATTGTTATGAATACTATACGACAGTAGATGTATACTACTGTGGTGGATGTGTTCCACTGTTCGTGACTATATGTTGTTGATCAAGTACTTGTGTGTTACTTGGTGTGGTAGTGTACCACTGAATTGTAGTTATGTACTAATATGGATGGACACAATTGTGTTCTATTTTGTTTCAATTTCCTTGAAGACTATCAACAGTATTGGAAATGATTATCAGTTAGATGGATAATCAAAGGATAGAGATTTCCCAGACGGAAAATGGTTCAGAGAATTTACTCTTCTAGATTAGAAGAATGGCTCTTGTATCACTCTGTGGAGTGATCATCATGTCTGATTACTCAGATAGAGTATGGTTTTGAGAGATGATGCAACTGATGACACTGATGATGATGGTGGTTCTCTTGATCTAGTCATGATCTAGTCTATACACCTATGTTGATGCTACCGGGTGAATGGTATGTTTTTGTGCTCAAGACCATTACCTGTAATACCTCCCTAGCTAGGAGGGAGTGTTGATATTATGGTAGCTACGGGAGGTATTTACCTCCACGTGTAAACCTGATGAGGATAGAATACTCTGGGAAGCAAGAAGAAACCCTATTGAGTTGGCTAATAACCCCAGAAGACTTGTCGGCTCAAGAAGATAATTTATATTAGGTTATTAGCCTCCAAGAGAAGAAGTCGGCCATAAATAATAATATATACTGAATAGACAGATACCTAGAATGAGAAGTCGACCTAGGCAGTTAGCTAGAATTAGTATAAATACAGGTGGCCAATTCTCATTCTGGCAGGCAATCTCATAATTGCAGAGCAACACTTGTGTGCACTGCAGTGCCCTGTTTTGTGCGCAGGTTTGGAGGAGAGTTGTTGGTGCAACTGTTGCATCTAGCAGTTATGTTTTGGCTTGGAATATCTCTTGGCTAGGGTTTGGACTATTTTATCAACTCTTGTTGGTACGATATCCTTGGGGAAAGGTGCACTACCCTTTGTTTGGATATCTAGCCCGGGGTTTGCTTCCAGAGTGATTCTCTGTCAAGGTTAAGGTGCTCGAAAGGTGGCTTCGGCCTATGGTTGGGTGAAAATAGTGATATTTTCAATGGTAAAACGAGCACATCCATTATATTATAATAGTTATATCATGCAAAATCCATAATTCCCATACCCAGAAATGTGCCTTCCTTGTTGCTTACGCTCTGTTGAAATATGCACAATATATCTGATGTAAAATCTTCATGAAATGAATACAACTTGTATATCTGATGATGGCTAACTCATATGTGAATATCCCTTGGTTGTAGATGACAAATCTGCTCACAAACCACTGGATCTCAAACCCCCGATACACCCTCCTTCATGAAATTCTCCCAGCTATGAAAATAAATAAATATGGAGGTTGGAAACCCTCCACATTGTCAAGGAAAGTCACCTTTAGTGAGCCTAAGACAACCCCAATCATATCTCCTCAAGATCTCTCTCCAAAAATCAAAATCGAACTATGCTTGACTGAACAGTGCACCCTCTCTGCATAAAACCCTTAACAAATGTGCCTTTCTTCACCAAAGATGCACCAACTAGAACTGAACTGGAATAGAATGGTGAGGGAGGAATATTTCACCTCCTTGGCCAAGCTTGGACCAGAAACAGATGAATATTTCACCTCCTTGGCCAAGCTTGGACCAAAAACAGATGAATATTTCACCTCCTTGTTGATCTCTATGGTTTATTCAGTCAAAACCCTCAAAACCCCCAAGTACCATGGGATTTCTAGCTAAGAAGCTAGACATCAAAATATCAATCAACATAATGAGAGAATAGAAGCCCCTATCTCTCTTTTATACCCCTATTCACCTTTTCTCTCCAAGTGACTTTTAATTTACTTTTAATATTTCTTCATAAAATCATTTTATTAATTAACCTTTTTTCCTCTAAAAAGTGATTAATCTGCCCTTATGGCTTCTCTCACCACTGAAAGTCACTTTTCATCATCTTATCCTGTAGATATTTTCCTCCCAATTCCGATGAGATATTACACTAAGGAATTTCTTCACATATTATTCCCAAAGTGACATTCTTAGTGAATTTAATTAAAATATTCTCAATAATAACTCAAAATTATGGACATCGTCGGAATGCAACATAACCAAAGACAAGTTGTGCAGAATGGATCCTAATGATGAAATATGAGTAATAATGTGAGTTTGACCCAATAAAACTCCTCAATACTGTTGTATCTCACTATCATCCTCAACTGGCTAATCTGACAGGCATCCCACTCTGTAACATAAGTAAATCCAAAAATGGGGACATTACAATCCTCCCTGCTCAAATATTGCTTGTCCTCAAGTAATAATTGAATCAATATATGTATGATCCGAGGGTCCCATATCCACCTGTGTGACATGTAGTACTCTCCCCTCAAAACATGATCCCTCCAAGTGCTCACCACACATGCCACTCGATTTCTCTTGATGAGTAGAATGACCATGTGCAGTAGATCCTCAGTCAACCCCTCAAGAAACTACTCTAATCAGATCTCAAATCCATCAAACTATGGACTACCAAGCACTCCAATCCATGGATCCCAAATCAAGATGTGAACTTTAGTTCCCTACCAAGTATATTCATGTAAGACATCAACACCAAGAGTCTCCTGAAGACCCCCAACCAATGAAATAAGTAAATATAGTATCCATCCAATGAGGAGTCTCTCACCTAAACCCATCTCCTAACTACCATCTCCGATAGAATCCAGACCCCCTGCTAACTAAGAAGATGATATACTTATATACCTGATCCTCAACCAAGCCGATCCATCCTTACACATAACATCCTCATCTCGATTTTCTCTCAACTTCACCCAACAATGGAATGAACCAATCATGCAAGTCCCTATAACTCCCATGCACTCTAGAAGAGAACCAAACCATGCATCACATAACTATGAGGGTGGCATACCAAGTATCTCGATGCATAATGAACTGTAAACCTTTAGCCGAAGTGTATTGATAGCTATGTTGTCCTGTCCATGATCACTAAACTCGACCTCTCTATCAACCCACTGAGCCAGGTGGAAATTGGTGGCCACCCACCTATTCCAACTAGCTACTCTTGTCTGTTTTTAGTTCATCATGTTCTTATGTACTTCTTTTTAATTGTGGGTTATACACTTATGGGGCTGTCTAAAGCCCTACACATCTTCCAGGTGGATACTGGTGGCCTCTCACCTAATCCAACTGACTTATTTTGTATGTTTTCATGTTAGCACATCTTGTTGTACTTCTAGGGCCATTTTAGATCCCTAAACAATGTTGTTTTGGCTCGCCATAGTCAAAATGTGGAAAAAGTAAGATCTTGATAGAGGAATGTCTAGCTCTTTGAAATACCTTTCTAACAGGCTATCACATGCCTAAAACGAAGGTCGTGTGCAAAATTTACGACCCCGAGAAGTTGAGGTACCAACTTACCCATAGGGGCCCACATGATTTTTGGCGTTTCACCTCCTAGGGTTAGGTTTTTGGATGTCTATGGTTTTGGAATTCATGAGTAATATCAAAAAGGCCTATGGAGCCCCATTGTAATCATTATGCTCAGACAGATGCCCGTAGTAGCCACATCTCTTCTTAGAGATAACTACCACCATTCAAGCAAGTGTTTCAGTTCTACAGTTTTACAGTTTCAACCTATTTCATTTATTCAATAGAATACATTGTTCACTGGATATTTGTGGTATTCTTCATATCTATGTGTTTATTGTATTTAGTTTTTTAATCAGTTCATTTTTCTCCTAAATTGGGATCAGTCGGATCAGTGGTATCAGAGCGGTCTGCTCTTCATTTATTTTTCTTTGTGCATGTCTCCGACAAGATCTAGGTACATAAAGCCGGGACTCAAACCAATCAAGCCATTGTAAGATTGGTCATGCCGAGCCCGACAAAAACCCATGGGAGATAAAAATAAAGATGATGGAGCAAGAGATCCTTTTAAAATGTTGCTCGAGGAAGCCCTTGCGCGAAAAAGGAACGAAATGATGGACAACTTTGCGTAGATCCTTCGGTGGCTTCCCACAGGAGAAGCATCTTCATCAAGTGGCCATGCAACCCCCTTCAAGGTACATGTAAATTTTTACATTCCATTATTTGAAGGACTGATACATGTGAATGTTGTAGATAAATGGTTGAATTTGCTCGAAGTGTATTTTTCGGTCCAAAAATTTTTCGAGAGGGAAAAGATTACTTTTGCACTCCTCAAGGTCGTCCCCCATGTTAAGGACTGGTGGGACACTTACTTTGAGCAAAGGGCCATAGAGGAATCTACAATATTTTTGGTTTCCCCTACATGGGATTCCTTCCGGGATGACATTAAATAACAATACTACCATGTTGGAAGATACGAGGACCAGTACACCAGATGGACCACCCTGCGTCAAGAAAGGGACCAAATAGTACCATATTTTACCAATATTTTCCTTACCCTACACACCAAATTGGGTATCAAAGGCTATAAGCAACATATGGTGCTCAAATACCACATTTTTTTGCATTGATACATTCAAACAGAAATGGATTTTCTGGACATCACCTCATTGGGTACAACTTATAGATATGCTATCAAGATCGAGCATAAATTTAAGAAAAAAAGGTGAGAGTTTGGATCTTCAAACTCCTCACAGCTGAAGCAAGGAAAAGGCGGTCCCAACCCACACAATGAAGCACAGAGCAGAGAGGGACACTCTCAGGACAACTAGTCCAAGCTGCAATATAAGAAGGGCAATGAGAAGACGAAGAAGGACACAGGAAAATGGTGTGAGTACCATAAAATCCCTTGGCACAACACTAAATAATGTCGCTCCAAGCAGTCACTCGTGGCGGAGCTGAAGGATTCTGAGTCAGAGGCTGATTCTAATTCCGAATCAAATCCCAAAATAGGGAAGCAGATTATCGATGTTTAACCCAGTGCCATTGTCGCTACCACCAAAGTCCGACCAAGCGAACCAGAATAACCAGAGGAAGGGGAACGCCTCTTTCACTCATAGATGTGGGTAAAGGGGGCTCTTCTTCATTTCATCAATGATAGTGACAGTCAAAAGAACCTAATTTCAACAGAGGTTGTCAAGCAACTGGACCTGCCAACAACACCACACCCGCATCCCTACACCATCGACTAGATTTTCCAAGGAAGAGATCTTTGTGTCAGCCAACAATGTCATCTGCCTTACGACATCAAGCCTTTCAAAGATGAGGTATTGTGTGATATTTCTCCCCTTGAATTTTGTGATGTTCTTTTAGGAAATCCATATTTGTGGAAGCGTCATGCTCTGTATGAGTCTAGATCCCGCAGTTTTATTATTACTTTGGGTAGACAATTGTATAGGATACCAGAGGTAGCACCGCCTATCGTTATTTCTTTAACCTCTACTAAGAAATGCAGTAAGGTCATTTCATAGACCGAGAAGTTCGTTTTCTTTATGATTCGTTCTCATAGTAAGCAGAAGGTCGCCGCCACATCTGTGGCTTATACCCAGATCCTCTCTTTGCAGCAGAAGTAAGTGGATGAGATCATGGAAGAATACAAAGACATCTTCTCCTCACCCATCGAGGTACCGATGCACTACCAATTCAAGCATCCAATTGATCTGACCCCCGATGCACCTCTACCTAATGGACCAGTCTATCATCACTCGTTGATGGAAAATGATGAAATCATGCATCAGATCCAAGAGCTTCTTCAAAAGGGACACATCAGAACCAACTCCTCCCCTTGCGAAAGCCTAATTGTACTAGTGCAAAAGAAGGACAAGATTTGGAAAATTTGCATTGATTATAGAGCCTTAAAAAAAATCACAGTCAGGAATCGATACATAATTCCTCGGATTGATGACATTCTTGACCAACTCAAGGGGGGAAATATCTTCAGCAAGATTGACCTAAAGTTTGGCTACCACTAGGTTCCCATCGAACCAACTGGTGTTTGGAAGACAACCTTCAAATCTAAAGAAGGTCTCTTCAAATGGTTGGTCATGCCCCTTGGCTTAACAAATGCACCAACCACTTTCACGAGGTTGATGGATGATGTATTGAGACCCTTCACCAACTCTTTTGTGGTGGTATATTTGGATGACATCCTCATCTTCAATAGAACTTGGGAGGAGCACATGTGGCATATTCAACAAGTTTTGAGCACTCTGCGACATCACAAACTATATGCCAACTTGGAAAAATGCTATTTTGGCATGAACATGGTCCAATACTTGGGCTACATTGTTGATGAGCATGGGGTACATGTTGATCCAGCTAATATCCAAGTAATCCATGACTGGCCAACATCGACCACACTAATCGAGCTTCAAAGCTTCTTGGGGCTGGCCAACTTCTACCGATGGTTCGTGTTGGGATTCTCCCATATTGCATGGGCCCTCATCCAGGTGACCAAGGGCGGTGGCAAGGAAAAGTTCATGTGGGGGAAGGAACAACAACGAGCATTCGATGATATGAAGCATCACCTATGCTCATCTTGAATACTCTCCTTTCCCGATATGAAACAATCATTTGAGATTGAGACAGATGCCTATGACTATGATGTAGGCACAATTCTCACTCAACACGGTCATTCGGTGGCATACCATAGTGAGACACTCTCAGATACTGTTCGAAAATACCCCACCTATGATAAGGAAATGTATTCCATTGTACAAGCCTGTCATCAATGGAAACATTACATTCTAGGAAAGGAGACGATCATCCACAATGATCACAAGCCTATGCAATTCATACAGACACAAGGGAAATTGTAGAATGGTCGCCATCAGAAGTGGTCCACCTAACTGCAACAGTTCCATCTCAACATCAACTATAAGACATGGATCTCAAATCATGTCACTAACTGCCTCAGTCGACCTCTCGTGGCTGCACTCACCACTCTGCTTCATTCCTTTGGACATGAGGCATTTGAGTGGCCCCAACTTTATTAGCAATATCAAGACTTTGCCACCACCTATCAGCTCTTGGGTACATGAGCTACTGTCATCGATTTTCACATTCAAGATGAAATATTATGTCATGTGGTCCATCTCTGTGTTCCTACAAGTGAGTGTGAAAATTTGATTTGGGAAGCCCACTACAGTCGGATGGCAGGACATTTTGGCATGGAGAAAATTGTGGTCGTTCTTCAGAAACATTTTTATTGGCCAAAAATTTGATGGGACGTTAGCAAGTATATCAAATCTTGCACTACCTATGCCATTTCCAAGCCAACCATCAAGAGGCAAGGCTTATACACCCCCCTTCCTACTCTCGAGAAGCCTTGGGAATCCAACTCAATGGATTACATGTCTGACCTTTCGTCCACCAAGAAAGGAAATGACTGCGTATTTGTGGTCGTTGATTGTTTTTTAAGATGGCCATCCTCATAGCCCGCAAGAATAATATCACAACAAAAGTTACTACCAAGATATTCTTTGAATGAGTGTGGGTCCTTTTTTGGATACCACGGACCATCATCTCTGACCAGGACAACAAGTTTCTCAACACATTTTGGTCGAGTCTCTAGTCACTATTGGACACCAAGCTCACTAAATCCATTGCTTTCCACCTCCAAAGAGATGACCTAATAGAGGTCGTCAATCAGATGATTGTGCACATCCTACGCATGTAAAACTCTAAGAATCCACGTATATGGGAAGAGAGTCTCCCCTATGTTCAACACAGTTACAACAAGGGTCTCCATAGCTCCACCGACCATATCCCATTTCAGGTAGGGTTGGGATTCCAACCCTTAGGTCCCATTGATGTTGCAGTACCTCTTGTCACCACACAGATGAACTCTTCCCATGTTCAGACTGAGACTGACAAAGCCACTAGATTCATTGAGCAGATTCAACACATCCGCCAACAGGTCCAGGAGATTTTGCCGAAATCCAATGCTAAGTACAAGCAACGCCATGATCAACTTAGGGTACCACACCAATTTCAGGTTGGAGACAAAGTTTGGTTACATTTACAGAAGGAGTGTCTCACAGGGTCCCATCGGAAGCTCCGCCCACTTCGCTACAGGCCTTTCATTATCACCAAGGTTGTGGGAAATAATGATTTTGAGCTCAACACTCCACCCTTCCTTGGCCTGCACCCAGTGTTCAATGTGGACCTCCTTCAGCCATATTTCCCACCATTATTGGACACCTCAGAGATTGTAGAACAATTTTCACCAACAAATCTCAACCCTAACTACATGGAACAATCATTCACTGATCAAATAGTGGACACACGGGTCAAGGGCATTCGCCAACAGTGGATCCAACTTTATTGGGTTGTCAAGGCAGGGAAACTCCTACACCAAGGAAAGTGGTTCACTCAGGGCCAAATCCAACAGAAGTTTCCTAACATGATGGGGGAACTCAACGCAAAGGAGACCATTACTTCCTAAGGGGGGAGGATTGATCTAGGTGGATGTTGGTGGCCACCCAGCTATTCCAACTAGCTCCTCTTGTTTTGTTTTTAGTTCAACATGTTCTTCTGTACTTCTTTTTAATTGTGGTTTCTACACTTTTGGGGCTATCTGAATCCCTACACATCTTCAAGGTGGATACTGGTGGCCTCTCACCTAATCCAACTGGATTATTTTGTATGTTTTCATGTTAGCACATCTTGTTGTACTTCTAGGACCGTTTTGGAGCCCCCAAAAATGTTTTTCTTGTCTCACCATAGTCAAATTGTAGATAGAGGTAGAGTTTTATGATGGAATGTGTAGATCTCTGAAATACCTTTCCAACAGGCTATCAAATGCCTAAAACGAAGGTTGTATGCAAAAGTTACGACCCCGAGAAGTTGAGGTACCAACTTACCCATAGGGGCCCACATGACTTTTGGCGTTTCTCCTCCTAGGGTTAGGTTTTTGGATGTCTAGGGTTTTGGCATTCACGAGTAATATCAAAAAGGCCTTTGGAGCCTCATTGTAATGATTTTTCTTAGACAGATGCATGTAGCAGCCACATCTCTTCTCAAAGATAACTACCACCATTTGAGCAAGTGTTTTAGTTCTATAGTTTTACAGTTTCAACCTATTTCATTTATTCAATGGAATATATTATTCACTGGATATCTGTGTTACTCTTCATATCTCTGTGTTTATTGTATCCACATTGTTAATCATTTTGTTTCGCTCCTAAATTCAGATCAATCAGATCACCCACACTACTGCCTACGGTTTTCCATACTCTGGAAATACCCCTATGATGTCATCCCTACTATATAGCTCTAGTACACCAAGGTTGAGAGATGCTAGCATACTCTCCCAACTATGGCTTGAAACGAGGGTGGATAAGGAATCATGGCCTAACTCGTGATGCTGACATACCGAGCATGCCCCCATGTGCCTCATGACATCATCCTCAAGATCCTCCCAGGAGAATCTCTCTCTGATCTGCTGACGAGTCCTGAAATGGCCAAGCTATCCAACACAAGGTACATCATGTACGATCCTTAAGATCTCTGATGCTTTCTGTTGCGACCATACATCCTGCCAAGTGACCTCATAGTCCTCATCAGAAACCCCTATCCTACTTTTCTCCCTATCCTCATCCCAATAAGACTTTGAACCTATATCCACCTTTGGAATATCCTCTATCCCATGACTGAGGATGCTCTCCATCACTCCCAAGGCCTCATATGATTGTCTCGAACGAACCTCCCCTATCCTATTGTATATCATGAAATATCCCCTGTCAAGAGGTCTCTTCCAAGAAACTCTCCATGTCAAATGCAATTGAATATCTTCCCCTATGATGTTGTATATAATGAAAGTATCAGGGGAGGCTAACAAAAATAACTGCAATTGTATGTAGGAATGGGGAGCGTCATATGCATTGGTCAATCCCAAAGTCTTGATCAATAACTCATCCACTGACACCCATGGTGAATAATCGCATGTACTCCTCACTAATCTCAAACCATTGGGTATAATAGTAGGTAAATCCATAAACTGATGGTGAATCACACTCCCTCCATCATCACACATATGATTGTTGATACTGAGAAGGTGATCTCCCCTATCCATGTACTAGTGCAAGGGAGATGAATCTCCACTCTCCACTAAGTATGTCTCCTCCTTGCACTCCAATGCATCCCTATGGATCCCACTGTACACCTCTATTGGATCCCATTGTACACCTTTTCATGCCCCTGTAAACTACCTCCCATCATTATATTCCCCTATATACTTATGCAAGCTCTTGTATCCTCCTGCATCATCATATATTCTGCGTGTATTGCTGGGTCAACCTCTACATGAATGTCAACCAATCCTGGAACCCAAATGGAAGTGTCCCCATAAATTCCCCTGGCTATGGAATCCCCATGGGTATTGATGCAGGAGCATCGCTCCACCTCAGAAATGCGCCGACACGCCAGCGTGAAAACACGCAATGGAGGAAGGGAGAGGCATTAAACCTCCCATTTTTAAATTTGAAATAATCCTATACGGATTATTGTGTTCTAAGATTGTAAATGTCGGGCCATGAATTTGTACAGGTAGTGGTTGGATTGCCTTAAAGGGTTGCTTATAACAGGCCCAGATCGTAGTCAGGTCTAGGAAAATATTTATGAAAACTTCAATATAATAGAGGAGGTTAGGTGAGAGATGATGAGCTCACAAAGCCCCTCTTTTGTAAGGATATCTTGTAAGGAAGGAAGATAGGTAGAGAATGATAGAGAGGTATGGGTAGAGAGGCCTGAGGAGGTCTTAGAAGTTCTGAGAGAGAGATTGAGAGAACTGGGACTTTGTTACAGTCCAGTTTTGTAAACATCTGTATAGACACATAGAGATAATAAAAAAGCAGTTTTTCCTGCATATAGTTGTTCATGTCTTTATGTATTCCATGAATGAATGTTGTATATGTATGATAAGTTTCATTTACAGTACGAAGATAGATTCCTCTAGCTTTGTTTGAGTTTGTTGTATCATTCCGGGTTCTTTAGGCTGTGCAAGGAGTGCACAACAAAACGTTGGAAGTTTTATAGCTGGTGCAGGGAGTGCGCACCTGAATATCGAATCAAGTTCAGGACGGGACATGCCAGGAGGGCACACCAGAAAGATTCACAGACTCAAGGAGGAGCCTCAGAGTTACTGAACACTCTGAAGGAAAGATTGTGTAGAGGAAGCATATAACAGAACTACTGAAGGTTCTGTAGAATCTTTGCTAGGTGGGCATCGAGCGAGTGCAAGGAGTGGATGGGAATAAGTCTTTATCAAGTTCAGAGAGAAACAAAGTTATTGAGAACTCTGTAGAGCTCTTCTAGGTGGGCATTGAGACGGTGCGAGTGCGCATAGAAGAAATCTGTGTTGAGTTCAATGAAAAAAAAACCATTGAAGGTTCTGTGAAGCTTTGTTAGGAGGGCATTGAGCTTATGCAAAGAGTGCAAAAGGAGAACTCTACTTTGAGTTCAGGGACAAGAGAAGTGTCCAAAAGAAAGACACTTATAGAGTTGTTGAATACCTTGTTGGCTCAGTAAGGTGTGCTTGAGAAGGAGGTTTCCAGGAGGGTACTTATTTCCCTTCAAGGAGTGAAAGGGTTGATATAGAGTTGTTGAACACTTTGGAGGAAGACTTGTGTAAGGAGTGCACCAGGCCAACACTCGGACGAAATGTTCAAGGACAGCTAGATGAAGGCCAGTTAAGTGCAAGGAAAACGCGCAGAGAGAACTTGTTCCAAGTTCAAAATCCTAGGAGGGTGAGTGCAAAGTGTGTCAAGAGGACATCGGGAGTATTCTAAGGAAGCAAGGGCCAAGTCCCTTAGAAAATTGAGTAAGTTCATAAGCTTAGAAGAGATAAAGCTTTTCAAAAGCGTAAGCAAGACCAAGAGTTGAGTTCGCAGAAGGAAGAAGTTCGAAGGCCGAGATCTTTGAATGATTGGAAATCTTCTAAGTTAGAAGATAAAATCTCAGGAGAGTTAGCGCCAAAAGGATTTGGCTGGGACTCGTTAAGGAGCCAAACGGACGGAAGAGAATCTTCGAGGAGGAAGCGTCGATAGTCAACAACCGTTGGGCCAAGAGAAGCTACGAGGAAGATAAAAGTAAGATTTGTTTAACTCTCAAAGATCAAGAGGAATACGACCCATCAATCCAGGAGAGATCTGAACCATTGGTTCACTTCGTGGGATTGGATATCGAGAATTGGGAGGACATAAGTCCTTAGTTTCCAAAGTTGCGACATGCAAAATCACGATTTGACCGTAACTGTAGATCGTGGGAGGATATGGACCGTCTGATCGAATTCTAGACATATGAGAATGTGCACAGGAGGAGGTCAGATTTGGACAATTGGATCTGAGTGTGTGGACCAACAACTGTTGGACCCAGAGGAAGGTGCACGAGAGAAGTTCTGAAACGATCGGAACCACACATCGTCAGAGGTGACAGGTGGCAACAAATCAAGGGTGTTCATGGAATTGGACATCAGAAAATCAAAAGTTAGCATAGGAGAAAACTCATGAAATGAGAGTTTGCGAAATCATTAGGACCATCCATCAGAAAAAAAAGTTGGGCGAGCAAGCAACAGTTCCCTGGCTCGTTGCGGAAGGAAGTCAAATGGTAGGTTTTAAGAACTCGCGATAGCCGAGATTCCAATAGCATCTGGGCCATTGGATCAAGTCAGGATGTGGGTCGTCGATCCAAAGCATCGACATTTCAGCATTTAGGGAGTCAGAGGTTCGAAGGAAAGAACCATCCCAAAGTCATGAGTCGCGAAGTTTCGAATTCACAAAGGAAGAACATGGACTGTTGGATCATGGGATAGTGAGAGCCGTTGATCTAACATAGGAGCATTTCAGCATTTCGGGAGCCAGGAGAATGAAGGTGAATCGCCTCAAGGATCCCTGATACTAGAAATCTCTATGCGCTCGAAGGTTGGGCCCCAGTTCGTGGCCGAGGGTCACATCAAGAGGATTTAAGGGAGGAACTAAGGACCGTTAAGCCCTTTTTGAGCTTTCGCAACTTGGAAGAGTCAGGTGTCTTGGAATGAAAAGTCCTGACATAGTGAAACGCGACGCGCATATTGTGTAGGCCTGTGGTCACGTGAAGGGAGATCATGCCTTGTGCTTTTCTGTGCAAGATGAGATCAATAGAAGGACCTGTGGATTTGATTCAAGGTTCCAGCAAGGAATCGAAGAGCTAAAATGGCTCGAGAATAGGAACGATCCTTAGACCCTGAGGTCAGCGGACCCTGCCGAGGCAGAGGTAGGGGGTCTGCATCAGGTGGTATCAAAGCACATAATTGATTTCTGTAGGAAATAGAGGTAATCAGAAGACCGAGCCTTTGTTACAACAACAGACAAAGGAGAGACCGTGAAGGGAGATGACCTAATAATATCAAGGTGATATCATAAACATGAGTTTGCCTATAGACAATAGGTGAAAGGAGGGCAGAGTTGATGCTCTGTAAGAAGGTTGTTGCATGGATGCAGCAACAAAATTTTAAACATTCAGGTGAGCTGTGAGAGGAGATGGATATGGACGCGGGTGTAGAGTAATCCATAGAAGGTAGAAGGTGGAAATGGCTACTGAAGGCCATGAGCATGGTCGAAGAGAAAGCTGCAGGCATGAAATAAATCCAGAGATGGATCTGGAGCTCATTGAGATAAGAGAAAGGATGGAGTAGCTTGCATTTCAAATACAACAGGATGCAAAGATACATTGGGTGTATGAATGGCCCATGAGGAAGAAGGTGAAGTGGCTAGTAAAGAAAATTTTGGCCAGAGAACAATGAAGGTTGATGAGAAGGTGGCTGAGGCATGCTAAAAACCTCAATGAACCAGAGGAGGAACTGATTCACATCTGTGAACCAGAAGTTGGGAGAAATCTCAACGAGGAGGAGGAGGAGAAATCAAATGAAGATCTCGCAAACTACGAAGTGGGCGAAAATGAGCTTTCAAGTTGCCAGGTGGGAAATGGAAAGAGACCAGTGGAAGGTCTCACATACTACTAGAGGAGAAATGCAAAAAGTTCAAATTGTCAGGAGGGAAATGAGATGGGATCGGTTGATCTCATAGACTTCCTGGTGGGCAGAAGAGAATTCTCAAATTTTCAGGTGGGCAGGGGGAAAGAAATGAGACTATCTGAAAGTGTCAAGAGCTCAGAAGTGAGTTCAGGGAGAAAAGGAGTATTGATAGGTGAAGGTTCATGTGGGTTTCTAGATCATGTGAATGAAGACAATGAGAAGTTGAATACTTCCATCACAAAGGCAGAGGATCAAAGGAGCATTCTGATCATTGGGGGAACTCAGATATTCCTACCAGATAGCCCAGTTGAGGCCAAAGCGTGTGTTGCAGATGAAACACCAGAAGAAGGACAACCATCAGTGACTTTCATTATGAAGGAGAAGATATTAGAAGCTTCCCAAGGAGAAGAAGATGAGCATTCGGAAGAATGGCCCAAAATTTTCAGCTAAGAAGCTGAAAAGGAGAAGACTGCAGCACTGGAGCCTGTAGCAGAAGAGGGAACAAACATAATGGACTTTGCTGATCTGTATGAAGAACTGGAATCCCTAGAGAGAATGGTGATGGTCCAAAGATTGCACATCCAACAGGCTAAGTTGGAGACAAATGGAGGAGCATACCAGCCAGAGGAATAACTGGAGGAAGCTGGAGTTGAACCAAAATGACAGAGTCTAATCTGTCAGAGGAGGTGACTGAGTAGCAGGAAAATCAAGATGAAATTGCATAACTGAAGTTTGCATCAGGGTGGAAATCTAATTCCATGGAAGAAGAAAATGATATGGGGGATCAAGGTGATCCACCCACTGATAAGGAGGTTTTGCAGCAGAGAAGACTGCATAAGAAGAGCTAGCCACTGGAGCAACTTGACAGGGTGATAGAGGAAATAAGGAAGTTGATGTTAAGATCTCTAGAAGTAGACAACAAAGAGAAGTTGAATAGAGGAGAACCTGCCATAGCAGCAGGGAAGAAGAAACAAAAGAGGAAAATGAAGCAGCAACAACAACATAGTTGAAGAGGAGCAAGAGCACAACTCCAGAGGAGAATTTGGAATCCAGGTGGATTTCAACACTGGAGAAGGGGAGCTCATGAGTAGGAGCTCATGTTTTTCCTAGCAGGGGAGTATGATGCAGGAGCATCACTCCTCCTCAGCAAACGCGCCAGCACGCTAACACACAAACACACAATGAAGGATGGGAGAGGCATTAAACCTCCCATTTTTTAATTTGAAATAATCCTATATGGATTATTGTGTTGTAATATTGTAAATGTCAGGCCATGCCTTTGTACAGGTAGTGGTTGGATTTCCTTAAAGGGTTGCTTATAATAGGCCCAGATCGTAGTCAGGTATGGGAAAATATTTATGAAAACTTCAATGTAATAGAGGAGGTTAGGTGAGAGAGGACGAGCTCGCAGAGCCCCTCTTTTGTAAGGAGATTTTGTATCAGATTTCAAATAGGAAGGAATATAGGTAGAGAATGATAAAGAGGTCTGGGTAGAGAGGCCTGAGGAGGTCTTAGAAGTTTTGAGAGAGAGCTTGAGAGAACTGGGACTTTGTTACAGTCCAGTTTTGTAAACATTTGCATACACACAGAGAGATAATAGAAAAGCAATTTTCCTGCATATTGTTGTTCATGTGTTTATGTATTCCATGAATGAATGTTGTAGATGTATGATAATTTTAGTTTACAGTAGGAAGATATATTTCTCTAGCTTTGTTTGAGTTTGTTGTATCATTCTGGGTTCTTTATGCTGTGCAAGGAGTGCACAATAGAACGTTGGAAGTTCTGTAGCCAACGCAAGGAGTGTGCACCTGAATATTGAATCGAGTTCAGGAGGGGACGTGCCAGGAAGGCACACCAAAAGGATTCACAGACTCAAGGAGGAGCCTATGAGTTACTAAACACTCTGGAGGAAATATTGTGCAGAGGAAGCTCATAACAGAACTACTGAAGGTTATGTATAAGCTCTTCCAGGTGGGCATCGAGCGAGTGCAAGGAGTACATAGGAAGAACTCTTTATCGAGTTCAGAGAGAAACAAAGTTATTGAGAACTCTGCCAGGTGGGCATTGAGACAGTGCAAGTGCGCATAGAAGAACTCTGTGTTGAGTTCAATGAAAAACATAACCACTAAAGGTTTTGTGAAGCTCTTCTAGGAGGGCATTGAGCGTATGGAAAGAGTGCACAAGGAGAACTCTACTTCGAGTTCAGGGACAAGAGAAGTGTCCAAAAGAAAGACACTTACAAAGTTGTTGAACACTCTTTTGGCTCGGCAAGGTGTGCTTGAGCAGGAGGTTGCTAGGAGGGCACTTATTTCCCTTCAAGGAATGAAAGGGTTGATACAGAGTTGTTGAACACTCTGGAGGAAGACCTGTGTAAGGATTGCACCAGGCCAACACTCAGATGAAGTGTTTAAGGAAAACCAGATGAAGGCCAGTCAAGCGCAAGGAGAATGCACAGAGATAATTTGTTCCAAGTTCAAAAGGTCAGGAGGGTGAGTGAAAAGTGTGTCAGGAGGACACTGGGAGTCTTCTAAGGAAGCAAGGCCTGAGTCCCTTAGAAAACAGAGTAATTTCATAAGCTTATAAGAGATAATGCTTTGCATAATCATAAGCGAGACCAAGAGTTGAGTCCGTAGAAGGAAGAAGTTCGAAGGCCGAGATATTCGAACGACTGGAAATCTTCTTAGTTAGAAAATAAAAGTTCAGGAGAGTTAGCGCCAAAGGATTTGGCTAGGACTTGTTAAGGAGTCGAACAGACGATAGAGAATCTTTAAGGAGGAAGCATCGATAGTCGATAGTCGTTGGGCCAAGAGAAGCTACGAGGAAGATAAAGGTAAGAGTCATTTAACTCTCAAAGCTCAAGAGGAATAGGACCCATCAATCTAGGAGAGAATTGAACCATTGGTTCATTTCATGGGATCAGATATTAGGAGTTGGGAGGACACAAGTCCTTAGTTTCCAAAGTTGCGACATGTGAAATCATGATTCGACCGCAACCGTAGACCATGGGAGGATCTGGACTGTCTGATCGAAGTCTAGATAGACGAGAACATGCACAGAAGGATGTCAGATCTGGACCATTGGATCTGAGTGCGTGGACCAACAACCATTGGACCTGGAGGTAGGTGCACAAGAGAAGTTCCGAAATGATCGGAACCGCCCATCATCAGAGGTGACAGGTGGCAGAAAATGAGGGTGTTCATGGAATTGGACATCAGGAAATCAAAAGGTAGTAGAGGAGAAGACTTGCGAAAGGAGAGTTTGCGAAATCATTAGGACCGTCCATCAGAAAGAACGCGTGGCGAGTAGGCAACATTTTGTTGACTCGCTGCATAAGGAAGTCAAAGGGTAAGTTTTAAGAACTCGCGATAGCCGAGATCGCGACAACATCTGGGCTGTTGGATCAAGTCAGGCTGTTGTCCATCGATCTGAAGCATCGACATTTCAACATTTTGGGAGTCAGAGGCTTGAAGGAAAGAACCATCCCAAAGTTCCGAGTTTTGAAGTTTTGACTTCGCGAAGGAGGAACGTGGACCGTTGGATCACAGGATAGCGAGAGTCGTTGTTCTAATGCAGGAGAATTTTGGCATTTCGAGAGTCGGGAGAATGAAGGTGAATCGCCTCGAGGATCCCTGATACGTGAAATCCTAACCCGCTCAATGTTTGGGCCCCAGGTCATGGTCGAGGGTCACATCAGGAGGATTTAAGGGAGGAACTAAGGACCGTTAATCCCTTTTCGGTGTTTCAGGACTTGGGAGAGTCGGGTGTCTTGTAATGAAAAGTATCGACATCGTGAAACATGATGCACCTATTATGTAGGCCTATGGTCACATGGTTGTGGTCATGTGAAGGGAGGTCACGCCTAGTGCTTATCTGCGTGGGATGAGATCAATAAAAGGACCTGTGGATTTGATTCAAGGTTCTAGCAGGTAATTGAAGAGCCAAAATGGCTCAAGAATAGGAATGATCCTTAGAGAAGGAGGTCAACGGACCCTGCCAAAGAAGATCTAGGGGGTTTGCATCAGGTGGTATCAGAGCACATAATTAATTTTTGTAGGCAATGGAGGTAATCAGAAGACTGAGCCTTGCTTACTGACAACAAACAAAGGAGAGAGGGTGAAGGGAGATGACCTGATAATATTATGTGATATCATAAACATGAATTTTCTTATAGACAACAGGTGAAAGGAGGGCAGAGTACTGATGTTCTGTAAGAAGGTTGTTGCATGGATGCAACAACAAAATTTTAAACAGCCGGGTGAGCTGTGAGAGGAAATGGTGATGGACGCAGATGTAGAGTAATCCATAGAATGTAGAAGGTGGAAATGGCTACTGAAGGCCATGAGCATGGTCGAAGAGAAGGCTGCAAGCAAGAAAAAAATCCAGAGATGGATTTGGAGCTCATTGAGATAAGAGAAAGGATGGAGAAAATTACATTTCAAATACAGCAGAATGCAAAGATACATTGGGTGTGTGAATGGCCCATGAGGAAGAGGTGAAGTGGTGAGTAAAGAAAATTTTGGCCAGAGAACAATGAAGGCTGATGAGAAGGTGGTCGAGGCATGCTGAAAACCTCAGTGAACCAAAGGAGGAACCGATTCACATATGTGAACCAGAAGTTGGGAGAAATCTCAACAACGAGGAGGAGGAGAGATCAAATGAAGATCTCGTAAACTGCCAAGTGGGTGGAAATGGGCTTTCAAGTTGCCAGGTGGGAAATGGAAAGAGACCAATGGAAGGCCTCGCATACTGCGAGAGGAGCAATGAAAAAAGTTCAAATTTCTAGGAGGGCAATGAGATGGGATCGGTTGATCTCATAGACTGCCAGGTGGGAAGAAGAGAAGTCTCAAATTTCCAAGAAACGAGACTATCTGAAAGTATTCGGAGCTCAGAAGTGAGTTCAGGGTAGCGAGGAGTGATGATAGGTGAAGGTTCATGTGGGTTTGCATACCATGTGAATGAAGACGATGAGAAGTTGAATACTTCCATCACAAAGGAGGAGGATCAAAGGGGCATTTTGATCATTGGGGGAATTCATATATTCCTACAAGATAGCCCAATTGAGGCCAAGGTGTGTGTTGCAGATGCAACAATAGAAGAAGGACAACCAACGGTGACTATCATGATGAAGGAGAAAATATCAGAAGTTGCCCAAGGAGAAGAAGATGAGCATTCAGAAGAATGGCCCAAAATTTTCAGCCAGGAAGCTGAAAAGGAGATGACTACAGCATTGGAGCCTGCAGTAGAAGAGGGAACAAACATCATGGACTTTGTTGATCTATATGAAGAAATGGAAGCCCTAGAGAGAAGGGTAATGGTGCAAATATTTCACATCCAATAGGCTAAGTTGGAGACAGATGGAGGAGCATACCATCCAGAGGAACAACTGGAGGAAGCTGGAGTTGAACCAACACAAGGAACAATGGCAAAGGCTAATCTATCAGAGGAGGTGACTGAGCAGCAGGACAATCAAGATGAGACTACAGAACTGAAGTTTGCAATAGGGTGGCAAGATAATTCCACGAAAGAAGAAAATGATATGGGGGATCAAGGTGATCCACCCACTGATAAGGAGGAGTTGTAGCAGAGAAGACTGCATAAGAAGAGCCAACCACTAGAGCAACTAGATAGGGTGATAGAGGAAACAAGGAAGGTGATGTTAAGGTCAACATAAGTAGTCAACAAAGAGGATTTGAATAGAGGATAACTTGCGATAGTAGCAAGGAAGAAGAAACATAAGAGGAAAATTAAGCAGTAGTAGCAGCATAGCTGGAGAGGAGCAAGACCACAACTCTAGAAGAGAATTTGGGATCCATGTGGATTTCAACACTAGTGAAGGGGATCTCATGAGAAGGAGCTCATGTTTTTCCTAGTAGGGGAGTATGATGCAGGAGCATCATTCCAGTTTAGCAAACGCGCCAGCACACCAGAACGCAAACACACAATGGAGGAAAGGAGAGGCATTAAAACTCCCATTTTTAAATTTGAAATAATCCTATACAAATTATTGTGTTAGATTGTAAATGTTGGGCCATACCTTTGTACAGGTAGTGGTTGGATTGCCTTAAAGGGTTTATTATATTAGGCCCAGATCGTAGTCAGGTCTAGGCAAATATTTATGAAAACTTCAATGTAATAGAGGAGGTTAGGTGAGAGAGGACGAGCTCGCAGAGCCCCTCTTTTGTAAGGAGATCTTGTATCAGATTTCAAATAGGAAGGAATATAGGTAGAGAATGATAGAGAGGTCTAGGTAGAGAGGCCTGAGGAGGTATTAGAAGTTCTAAGAGAGATCTTGAGAGAACTGGGACTTTGTTACAGTCCAGTTTTGTAAACATCTGTATAGACACACAGAGATAATAGAAAAACAATTTTTCCTGCATATTGTTGTTCATGCGTTTATGTATTCCATGAATGAATGTTGTAGATGTATGATAAGTTTCGTTTACAGTAGGAATATAGTTTCCTCTAGATTTGTTTGATTTTGTTGTATCATTCTGGGTTCTTTAGGCTATGCAAGGAGTGCACAATAGAATGTTGGAAGTTCTGTAGCCAGCGCAAGGAGTGCACACTTGAATATCGAATCGAGTTCAGGAGAAAACGTTCCACAAGGGCACACCAGAAGAATTCATAGACTCAAGGAGGAGCCTCAGAGTTACTGAACACTCTGGATGAAATATTGTGCAGAGGAAGCACATAACAGAACTACTGAAGGTTCTGTAGAAGCTCTGCCAGGTGGGCATCGAGCGAGTGCAAGGAGTGCACAAGAAGAACTCTTTATCGAGTTCAGAGAGAGACATAGTTACTGAGAACTTTGTAGAGCTCTGCCAGGTGTGCATTGAGCCAGTGCAAGTGTGCACAGAAGAAATCTTTATCGAGTTTAGAGAGAAACATAGTTACTGAGAACTTTGTAGAGCTCTGTCAGGTGTGCATTGAGCCAGTGCAAGTGTGCACAGAAGAACTCTGTGTTGAGTTCAATGAAAAACAAAACCACTGAAGGTTTTGTGAAGCTCTACCAGGAGGGCATTGAGCGTATGCAAAGAGTGCACAAGGAGAACTCTACTTCAAGTTTAGGGACAAGAGAGGTGTACAAAATAAAGACACTTATAGAGTTGTTGAACACTCTGTTGGCTCAGCAAGGTGTGCTTGAGTAGGAGGTTGCCAAGAGGGAACTTATTTCCCTTCAAGGAGTGAAAGGGTTGATACAGAGTTGTTGAACACTATAGAGGAAGACCTGTGTAAGGAGTGCACCAGACCAACACTCAGATGAAGTGGTTAAGGAAAACTAGATGAAGGCCAGTCAAGCATAAGGAGAATGCACGGAGAGAACTTGTTCCAAGTTCAAAAGCTCAGGAGGGTGAGTGCAAAGTTTCTCAGGAGGACACCGAGAGTCTTGTAAGGAAGCAAGGGTCGAGTCCCTTAGAAAACTAAGTAAGTTTGTAAGCTTAGAAGAGATAACACTTTTCAGAAGCATAAGAAAGACCAAGAGTTGAGTTCGTAGAAGGAAGAAGTTCGAAGGATGAGATCTTCGAACGACTGGAAATATTCTAAGCCAGAAGATGAAAGTTCAGGAGAGTTAGCACCAAAGGATTTGGCTAGGACTCATTAAGGAGCTGAATGGACGACAGATAATCTTCGAGGGGGAAGCGTCGATAGTCGACAGTCGTTGTGCCAAGAGAAGATGCAAGGAATATAAAGGTAAGAGTTGTTTAACTCTCAAATCTTAGGAGGAATGGGACCCATCGATCCAGCAGAGATCTGAACCGTTGGTTCATTTTGCAGGATCAAATATCGGGAGTTGGGAGGACATAAGTCCTTAGTTTCCAAAGTTGTGACATGTGAAATCGTGATTCGACTGCAACCGTAGATCGTGGGAGGATCTGGATCATCTGATCAGAGTTCAGACAGACGAGAACGTGCACAGGAGGAGGTCACATCTGGACCATTGGATCTAAGTGCATGGACCAAAAACCATTGGACCTGGAGGAAGGTGCACAAGAGAAGTTCTCAAACGATTGGAACCGCCCATCATCAGAGGTGACAGGTGGCAGCAGATCCAGGGTGTTCGTGGAATTGGACATCAGGAAATCAAAAGGTAGCAGAGGAGAAAACTCGTGAAAGGAGAGTTCGTGAAATTATCAGAACCATCCATCGGAAAGAATGCGTGGCGAGCATGCAACATTTCGTTGACTCTCTGTGGAAGGAAGTTAAAGGGTAAGTTTTAAGAACTCATGATAACCGAGATCATGACAACATCCGGGTCGTTGGATCGAGTTAGGCTGTGGGCCATCGATCCGAAGCATCGACATTTCGGCATTTCGGGAGTCGGAGGTTCGAAGGAAAGAACCATCCCAAAGTCCAGAGTTGCGAAGTTCCAACTTCGCGAAGGAGGAACATGGATCGTTGGATCGCGGGATAGTGAGATTCGTTGATCTAATGCAGAATAATTTCAACATTTCAGGAGTCGGGAGAACGAAGGTGAATCACCTTGAGGATCCCCGATACGTGAAATCCAGACGCGCTCGAAGGTTGGGCCCCAGGTCGTGGCCGAGGGTCACATTAGGATGATTTAAGGGAGGAAATAAGGACTGATAAGCCCTTTTTGGGGTTTCAGGACTTGGGAGAGTCGGGTATCTTGGAATGAAAAGTCTCGACATCACAAAACGTGACGTGCCTATTGTGTAGGCTTGTGGTCATAGGGTTGTGGTCACGTGAAGGGATCTCACGCCTAGTGCTTGTCTGCATGGGCTGAGATCAATAGAAGTACCTGTGGATTTGATTCAAGGTTCCAACAGGGAATTGCAGAGCCAAAATGGCTCGATAATAGGAACAATCCTTAGACCAAGAGGTCAGCGGACCCTGTCGAGGCAGAGGTAAGGGGTTTGCATCATGTATGCGTATGATTGTCTCATAACCCCTCGTGAATGGTGGTCCCTGTGACACATGGACATCCTCCCGCGTATTTGGATCACATCTCTCCATAATCATGAGTGATCTTGGGTACTTCTCATGCTCCTCCATCAACTGGCGCTCCTCTATCTGATCCAGATTATTTTTGGCACGAAATGAGATTGGAGATATAATAAAGAAATGCATAGAGATATCACAGATATTCAATAATATAACATAAATGTATCAGAGATGCAACCATAAACACAGATATACAGTAATACACGATTTCTATTAATGAAAGAAATGTACAGAGACCGTAAAAATACAGAGTGAAAGACTCGCTAGAATGGTGGCAGCTTATCTCTGAGAAGAGATGTGACGACTACTTGAATTTGCAAGAAGATGATTACAATGAGGCTCTGAAGGCCTTTTTACATTTAGAAGGAATGCCAAAAACCCTAGACATCCAAAAACCTAACCCTGGGAGATGAAGTGCCAAAAGTCATGTGGGCCCCGTTTGGGTAAGTGAGTACATCAACTTCCCGGGGTCGTAACTTTTGCATACGATCTCCATTTTAGGCATGTGATAGCTCGTTGGAAAGGTATCGTCGAGGAGATTCATTTTGGGGGCTCAATTATGCATTCAACTATTATTGAGAACCTTGATCTCGAAAAACTTTCATTTGGTCCCTCAAAATGGCCCCGGAAGTTAAAACCTGCTAAAAATAGTAAATTGCCAAAATTGCCAGAAATCCGTTTTGAGCCATTTGTAAAAGGTGGGTGGCCACCGATATCCACTTGGATCACTATAAAACCACAAAAAAACTCTAGTTATGTAGATGAAGTATATAATTGAATCTCTGTTGATACAGAGGTAGTGGATCCCTGAATAGTCTCATCAAGGAGCTCCTCTAATATGAACTTTGATTCTTGAAGGGTTTTATGTGCACCTTCCAAGAATCCCCATGTTCTTACCAACTCATGAGTTAGTCGGTCCACCTCAATCTCATTCTCCCTGAGCGCCCTATGATACATCTTGCCAACCTCCAAAAGGTAATATTTATCCACAAGTAACTATTGGTAGTCAGTCCTCATCATAGTCACTCTCTCATTGAGTGTCTAGAAATCATAAAGGCAAATCTCCCCATCCAAAATATCATGTTCCATCGATCATCAATGTGTCTAATGGCTGCCATGATCATGTCCTCTCTAACTCTCAGTTGTCATGTCAAGTGTCGTGACTCCTGATCACTATCCCGTTGAGGTGTTACCTCATGACTCCCACTGTTAATGTTAACAATGGAATCCCCATCAACACACTCCTCAAGAGATAAGGCACCATACTGCCCACTGTCCACTGTGCTATTGAATCCCCATGTATGCCATTGTACATCATCATATAATGTTGCCTCAATCTGAACCACCATGTCTCATGTATGCATAGTTGTATCCTCACGTGCACTCACTCAACTAACATCATATGCACCTGGATCCCATATAGATGTATCCATACATGTGATATGGTCATCCTGACCAACAAGGAAATCACCCCCATCACTGTAGACTGGTCCCAAAAGTAAGTGCCCCATCAATCTATCGGTCTCCCCAACATGATCTATCAATGGAATCCCCAAAAGAGGTGACTCACTCTCCCCATATTGATAGGTTTGTATATAGTCATTTGTCTCCAAGTCATGCTTCTCTACCTGGGCCTGCAGATCCACATATTCCTTGTGTTCAATCACTACACAAGGCTCCTCTACCATGTTTGGAATACCACTGATATCCTAAAGCAAGCATCATGTCTATAATAAGTGTATGAGAATGTAAGTAATGTGTCACTCTCAACTCCATAGGAGGGTCATTATCCCCCATGCATGACCTCATATCAACATCCCATGGTGGATCACCCAATCTCCGATCGTCCTCATGCCTAGGTGCTGCCCCAGATGGATCCTCACAAGTATCACTACTATGGTGAAGTGTTGAGTCCTCAACACTGTATGATCGAGAAACTAAAGCTCATGCGCTATCATCCCGACTCTCCAACTTTCCATCAAATTCATAGGAGTCCTGAGACTGCTCTAATGAGGCATCTAAGGCCGCATCCTCATACACATCCTCCTCATCACTATCGTAGTGCACCTAAATGTAATGCACTCTCCATTTACCCTTACATCTGTGATCCGACTCCTAAATATCTTTGCAATTGTGGCAAAGTTCCCTTCTCCTAACGGTTGTAGGCTCAATCCGTGCTCCTTTCAATCTGCTACCATGCGGTGATGTATCTACTTTCCTGACTACTTTGGCTCTGTTTTTCTCTGCTCTTCTGATCCAATAATTGACTTGTTCCATCTTCTTGGCCCATAATGCAAAATCATCTTTACTCCACCTAGGATTTTTGATGGATACAAATTGTTGGAATGTTACCTGATCCCTGAATGTCTCACTAAAGGCTTGATATTCCCTATCACAACATATAATCTCATATGCAAAAGCCATTTATCCTCCAGGCATACCTGCTATAGGCTATACCCCACAACCTCTTCTCTTGGTCTTCAGTATTTTATCATAGGATGGCAAAGGAAATTCACTCTAATACCACTGTAACGTTCCCAACCAAATCTAATATAAAAATGAGATATATCTGGTTCAAAAATTTCGTCAAACACTTCGACAACACTTTGACGATATGTTCTATTTCCCTTAGCAAATGCCTTCTTCTTGATGTCCTGACTTTGATGAGGTTTTATGATGTGTTAGCATGACATTTGAAATAATTCCTACGTCCTTATAACTCCCTGATTGTGGGATGCTATATATAATTGATGGCTATTATGTTTTATATGTGTCGGTTGATTGAAACATTTTGTCAAACACTTTGTGTGGAATGGTTGTATCATTCATTTAAGTGTATTTTATGATGTATTTTGGCCCATATTTCTTCATGTAATACATAAGGAAAACAAATGCAATGATAACCAAATCAATCAGAAACTAATAGCTATTAAAAACCATAAGATAGTACCTCAAATCCTTGCTTTATTTAATATGCATTTGGTTGTCCAACATACAGTAATTTCCAGATCTGATATAAGTAATACAACAACCACTTTATTGGCCTATAATGTCTTCAAAAGGCAAGGAAACAGTGTCAATGATCCTCCTTTTTGATCCCCTAATGATGGTTGCCCAAAAGAGATGTTATATCATGCAAAATCCATAATTCCCATACCCATAAATGTGCATTCCTTGTTGCTTACGCCCTGTTGAAATATGCACAAATAAATTTGATCTAAAATATTCATGAAATGGTTGCAACTTGTAGATCTGATGATGGCTAACTCATATGTGAATATGCCTTGGATTTAGATGACAAATATTCTCACAAATCACTAGATCTCAAACCCCCAATACGCCCTCCTTCATGAAATTCACCCAACTATGAAAATAAATAAATATGGAGGTTGGAAACCCCCCACAGTGCCAAGGAAATTCACCCTTAGTGAGCCTAAGACAACCCCAATTATATCTCCTCAAGATCTCCCTCCAAAAATCCAAATCGAACTATCCTTGATTGAACAATGTGCCCTCTTTGCAGAAAACCCTCAACAGACGTGCCTCTCTTTACCAAATATGCACCAACTAGAACTGAACTGGAATAGAAATGTGAGGGAGGAATATTTCACCTCCTTGCTGATCTCTAGGATTTATTCAGTCAAAACCCTCAAAACCCCTAAGTACCATGGGATTTCTAGCTAAGAATCCAGACATGAAAATATCAATCAACATAATGAGAGAATAGAATCCCCTATCTCTCTTTTATACCCCCGTTCACCTCTTCTCTCCACGTGACTTTTAATTTACTTTTAATATTTCTTCATAAAATCACTTTATTAATTAGACTTTTCTCCTCTAAAAAGTGATTAATCTTCCCTTATGGCTTCTCCGACCACTGAAAGTCACTTTTCATCATCTTATCCTGTGGAGATTTTCCGCCTGATTCCAATGAGCTATTACACTAAGGTGTTTCTTCACATGTTATTCCCAAAATGACATCCTTAGTGAATTTAATTAAAATATGCTCAATAATAACTCAAAATTACGGAAATCATTTGAATGCAATGAAACCAAAGACAAGTTGTGCAGAATGGATCTTGGTGATGAAATATGATGAATAATGTGAATCAGACCCAAAAAAAATCCTCAATACCTCTGGATCTCACTATCATCCTCAACTAGCTACTATGGTAGGCATCCCACTCTATAACATAAGTAAATCCAAAAATGGGGACATTACAAAATGAATTGCATGTCCTGCCTTTAAATAACATCCATAATGTTTTGAAGATCTATACCTTCGAGCTCCATTTCATCTGTTTCAACTTCTAGACCACTGTCCGAGGACAGTATCATATTGGCATCCTCCACAGGGGGTATTCTGGAAAGGGGATCAAAGATTTTTGTTTTTAGAGTCATCTGGATGGGGATCTGTGATTCATCGGGTTTTCAGTTTTTCGGTTTGTTGGTGGAGGGAATTCCATTTTTAATCTCAGATAAATTTGGAGGTAAAGAATTGAGGGCTTTGAAGCTATTCTTTTGGATAGGGGTTTTTGAAGATCCTAGGGGTCTAGTGGGTATCTGTTTGTTGTTAACTCTTAGGTGGGGAGGTATCTCGGTGTAGCCTTTCACATCCTTCTCATGATATGGCTTGGTAGGCTTGGGAGGGTTTAACAGAGGACAATCGTGTTAACTATGGCCATGCTCATGACAATGTCTACAAAAAAAGGGAATGAATTCATAGTCAAGGGTTTGGAGCCAAGTAACATCCTAGAAAGTTAGGCAGATTGATTCTGGGATTGGACTGGATATGTTCATATAAATGCAAATACGAGCGTAGGAAATATAGCAACCCTACTTGGTGGCTTCAGAGGATTTGACAAAAGTTCCTAGGGTGTTCTCGATGCCCTCTAGAATATCTTCTTCCCAATATTCTTGTGGCAGGTAGTAGAGGTGTACCAAGACAGGAGCAAAGGAGAAGTCCTCTTTGTCTAGATTGAAATTTTCCTTCCAATATCTGAGTTGTAATCCAACAGATCTGTAGAAGTAGGGCCTAGTTTCGAAGATTCGGTCACGTTCCTTGGGGTTCTCAAAAACAACTATAAAGAAACCTTTGGACCCTAGGTTTAGATTAATGTGATAGGTAGATTTCCATCTAGAAGTAATCCAAAGAACTAAATCCTTCTCAGGTGGCCAAAAACCAAAGAACTTACCGATGAGTGTGTGGTCCTTCATGTATTGTATGTATCCATTCATCTTTTTGGACTTGATATTGTACTGAGGCGTCACTGCAACTTTTGGAATACACTGCCCCGATATCCACTTGATGCCTCCTTTAGAAAAGGGTTGCGAATCCATTGGATGTTGCGCGTCATTCATGTGCTCATCCCTAGAGGGGTGCACATTATTGGAAGTAAATTGCAATTTCAGAATCTGATGTTATCAAGTTGGGTTCAGAAGGACCAAAGTCTGGACCGTGAAACTGCATTGAAAGTAGTAAAGGGGAGTCAGACCCCCCTGCATCACTATTGATAAAGGTTTAGAGCTGGTATCCTGTTAGAGGCAAGTGAAACCCTAAAAGAGAAAAAAATATATATCTCAAATCTTTTAAATCCCATAATTATTAATAAATTATATATAATATATTCATAAATCATTAATTTATTAATCTTAACTCGCACACTTCAAAAATATCATTTTCTCAGATATTTTATTTATATATAATTTATAATAAAATCCAATTTACTAAAATTTTGATTTAAAAAATTATAAATCAACTTATTAATTTATTTATTTAATTTGAGACATGGTTTCAGTTTTATACGTTTCAATTATTTATTAAATTGCCATAAATTTTAAGGGAGTTAGTTGATTGTATTGAAGGAAAAGTTACAATACGTGATTGTATTGGTGATTTTCTAAATTTAATTTATTATTATTTATAATTTCAAAAAAATTAATCAATTTATTTATTTTTGAGATATGTTCTTTAATTTTGTAGGTTTCCATTATTTATTAAATTGCAATGTATTTTGAAGGTAATTAATTGATTAATATTTACAAGCTTTTAGGTTGTTGGGTTGGATGGTGGAGATAAGTTTAAGTATTTCGTAGTTATTAATATATTATAAATAACTCTTAATCAATTTGCCATATTTGCCTTTGCTGTGAGAAGATAAAATTAATGTTAAATTTGAAACGTCAATTTAAGTCGATCCAAACAACGTTTATAAGTGTTCTTTGACCTTCCATGGTCTCCATGAGTAAAGTGACAACTTGTATAGATGTACTTTGACCTTCCATGGTCTCCATGAGTAAAGTGAGTGGATCTATGTCCTAATCTTCATATTCTAGTAGTTACTCTACTTCTTTTTTCATAGTTAACAATAAAATAACTACAATATATAATATATATTAAAAAGCTTAAACTTATCTCCATATCAAAACAAAACCATGATACTTATCAATGTTCTCTCTTCATTCACAACTAATATAGATATGTTAATTATATAAAAAACATGTAGCAAATCAATACACAATGTGCATCCTTGTATATAAGTACAACATATAAATGGGTGATTCTTAAAGGAGAGAAATCTAAATAGGCATTGTGCATGTCTATTTGAAATTTAGAGAATTTTTTTTTTTTTTTAAGAAAAAAAAAAAGTAATTTTATTTATAATGAAACAAAATTACATTAATAGATGTCAGGGGCATTCTTATGGTTGAGTAGCATTGTGCTTCAAGAGTATACATCCTTATAAATACTAATCAACAAAAAAGTGCCATTAAAGAAGTATATTAAAAATTCATCTTAGAGATATACTTTGACTCAATATCTGTACATTATCAGAGGAAATGTTCATTCAATTTTTTTTATCCAAAATAAACATTTAAGAAGTCACAAAACATATGTTCAAAAATATGTATAGACATTGAGACCACAAATTTATAGATTGAGACAAGAGGTGTGAAAAATTTCAAAGGATCTTTGTGGATCCTTTTCCCAGACCTTCCATCTACCAACAAACATATCCAATCTAGCATTAGAGAGAGAATCTACTTCTATGTTCTTGTACCTGTAGACATGAGTGAAAAAGACATTGGATAAAGAAGGTGTTATGTCTTTGATTTCTTCAAACAATGGTTGAAGATAATAGTTGTGTAGATGGCTAGTTTTATTCATGAAGTTGATAATAAACTGAGAATCCCCATAAATACGCAACCTCTGAATATGTTTTTACTTTGTCAATAGAAGTAAGATATTTAGGCCCATGAATTCACTGTAGTTGTTTGTGGTCGCTCCTAGACTGGAAAAAAAGGAAAATGTGTAGTCACCATCTAGGTGAAGAATACCACCCACTCCTCCTTGAGAAGGGGCACCCTAAGTTGCTCCATCAAAGAAATACCAAGGATGATCTATTTGAATTGCACAATCAACAATAGGAGGTCGGGGAGGAGTTGACCTTGATTGAGGAAAGGAAGCAAGGATTGCTAAACTATTAATTGCAATTTTTTCAGGGGGAGGAAAAATGTTTTCAAAGAGAGCATTATTACTCAAAATCCAAATACCCCAAGTTGTGATTAAAGGAAGATCTTTGTAGAGAGAGTTTTTGGGATCCTGTATCCAAGAAAGCAGATCATTTTCAACAGAATCTCCCTGTAACACGAAAAAATTTCTTCCCAAATCGAGCAAGAGAAAGTACAATGGATGAAAATATATGTATTACTCTCCTCATCTTGTTTACATAATGCACAAAGGCTCGGTCCCACAAAAGTTTTATTTTGAATATTTCCCCAAGTGGGAGCTTTGTTTGAGAGGAATAGCTACATAAAGAGCTTGGATTTTGTTGTGAAACTTAGTTTCCATAAAAAATTTCCCTGCTAGGGGGGAAGCTGGTCCATATTTTCATGCATTAGAGTAAGGTATCCAAAGTGATGGGAATATCTCCAAAATGGGTTAAATGACTATATCGACTTGTCCTCTCTATTTGTGGGAGAGAATTTGGACAAGTGCATGATAAGATGTTATGTGGTAGTCAAAGTGTTGGGTATTTGACTAACAATCTAACATACCAAAATGGGACAAGGCATCATTTTGTAAGATAGGTTATCGATGAAGGTAGAGTGGACCATACTAGGGAAAATTGTGCAGACATGTTTACACAACCAATTATGTTAGAGAAGTTGTGGTGGAGTTTGGATTCTCTTGACTTGTAGGAAAGGTGATGTTTGAATTCGCTGGGAAAAGTATTGGGAAAATTGTTTTCAAGGTGGAGATTGTTGGGTGGTGACAACACATACCTATCAATTATAGTTTGTGGTTGTCTCTATTGGAAGTTTCTCAAGTGTTTAGATTTTTATATTACTGAAAAATGTTTGCATGTTTTCTGTTTAAATGTAGAATCACGTGAGGTGCTTCAATGAGACTTGTAAACCATTTCTCCACTGGTTGAATAAGCAATAAAGAGATATATTTCCCCTCAATTCGTCGTTGTTGTCTGATGTGTTCTCATTCTCTATTTTCTTTGTTCATGAATTTTGGTTTTGCAATCTAGGTTACAACAATTATGAAATAATATTGATTTTAAATAAAAAATAATCCTTAACTCCATTTATTTTATATTTACAAGATCACAAGACAACTTGCCATGAATAGAAATAAACATGTTACTATGTAAAGAAAATGTGGGATACTTTTCATAAAAATGGTCATTGCTTGGAAGGTAATTCCTACAATAATTTTTACTACAACTGGTTTGGAAGAAGTGAAGCGCACTATAATTCATTTTGAAGAAGTGAAGTGCAAGGAAATTACATGTATTGTGGATCTCAAATCTTAAATAGAGTTTTTCCTAATGACTTACAATTGCATGGCTCTAATATTTCTCTAGTACAAAGACTAACCTGATGAGCTCCTCCATAAATTGGCGTATCGCCTACAACCACTTCAACAACTGATTTCTTACTAGTCTTATACTTAAACCTTGCATCATCAATTCCATGCTCTAGACATATAAAGATTCTGATTATTCTTGATGGTCTTGTGAAGGTAGTGAAGCAAGGTTGTCTTCTAAAGGTAATGGCATCTACATGAAGAAATTTCATCCAAAATTAGATAATTGAAGCAATGTAAAAATGAAATATAAAATTAATACTAAAGTCATTCATAGCATTAATCTACCACAAAATTTTCAATAGAAATTTAAGGATAAGTGATGTTTTTTATCTTTTAAACAAAAAATTAAATATAAAATTAAAAAAGAGAAAGAAATTTTGGCAAAACAATTCCCTAGAACTTGAAGGTGTAATATTTTAAAAATAACACATATATTCCTAGACATAATGAAAAACATATCACAATGAATACAAAGACATAAATGTATATATACCTCTGTAGACTTTAACAGTCAAATCATTGCATGGAGGGGATCCCTTGTCCTACAAATAAGGGGGTCTCATACACCAATTGGTGTCTAGTTTTCCCATGACCTTAAAAACATACCATCATCATCATCATATATATATATATATATATATATATTATGATGATGATGGCTAATGTCCACTGAGACCAAAATTGGTCTATCGAACCTTAATAAAAGAAAGAGATTACTTGGACTTCCTTAAAATGTTTTTCGATGCTTGAAAAGCTTCAAGAGAAGCATTCCAAGATCACTAAATTTTTGATGACTTAGAAGGTTAGGAAGGTCGGTATTGTGACAAATATTTTGAAATTGATATTTAATTTGGATATACGTAGGGTACTCCAAGAGAAAGTATTTTTCATGTTCAACCCTCTTGGTTACACAAAGGTGACACATTCTTTCCTACCATGGTGTTTTGGGGATTTCCCAATGCCCTGTTGGGTATGTGATATATTCTTTACATGGCCAACCTTAGTATATGCATTGTGTCGGGGGGTTCACAAGGGGGGGGGGGGGGGGGCGCGGCGAGGGTTAGCTCACCCTTTTCTAGTGTGTCACAGGGGGGTAGGAGCCCCTGAAAAAAAAAATTAGTGATATTTTGCATCCGTTTTTAGTGGTTTTTCGGCACATGGTTTTCATCGATGGTTTTCTAATTCCAGTTAAGGAATTTGGGTCTTTAACTAATTCGGGTCAATGGATTAAGGGTTTTGGATGTCGCAATATCCTTTACACATTATATTGTAAATAATGAAGATCCATGTTGAATAAAGAATTAGAGGCGTGAATCTAAACAAGTTGTTGGTTTTCTACGGTAAAATATATGTGTAATGTGTGTGTAGGATATTTTATCTTTTCTGTTTTTATTAAAAATATATTTGAAGTAATTAATTGTACAAGGTTGAAATATACACACCTAGTTTCAATATGCAACTCATGAGAACTAGTTCTTATTAAATAGTAATATTGATTCTCTTCTTTTCTCTAGTCAAAACAGAGAAATACTTTTGATCTTCAAGATTAGGGTTAAACATCTCCTTATAATATCTTAATTTCATTTTATCCTCTAATTATTTATTGCACCACATATTTTCCTTAAGTTTAGCTTGTACAATATTTTTAATATCATCGATATTCTGCAGAATAACTTCTTCTTTTATTTCCCAATGATTTAGCCAAGACTTGCATCATTGTGCCATCCCTGCTTGACCCGTTAGTGATTTTGGATAGAGTTTGAAGCATTTTTGGGGAGCCTCTTATCATCCACATTGTTTATCGTGTTCTTGTACCTTAAGATTCTAATCATAGATGTGCTCTCAATGGGGGAAAGTTTCACTTCCATGAGGAGGATAAGATAGGGCATATTTCCTTTAGTTTTGAGATTACAAGTTATAGAATTATTTTAGATTTTTTGTATCTTTCTACAGGATTCTCGAGAGATATTGCATCCTCAAAATTCACATCCATATAAGTTAATAAGAGTGACAAGAGTATCAAAGAAGAATATTTTCTTATCCCATAGCCAAAGGTTTGCTAATTTACTATTATTTTCAAGCCCATAATATGTTTTCCACCCTCCGTTTTTCCTTTTCTCAATGCTATAGTTCCAATTGATCTTGTGATGAATATAAATTCCAAGATACATGTACAAAGTCACTTCCTCCAAGATATTGTTGTCATATACAAAATTATCATAGGTGATCTTGTTGGATTTAATGATCATAACCTTCGTTTTCTCAATGTTCACAATCATACATGTACTAGAGAAAAATTCCTTGAGGATTCTAAGCTTCTTACTAAGGTCATAGGGATTCCTTGCCATAAGATCAATATCATCGACATAGAGAAGAAGGAGGATTACTATACTAGCAAGAGTTGGTCCAAGACAACCTATGGCTTCCAAAAAATCTTCTAACTTGTCAATGTAAATGCCAAAAAGGGTAGGGGATAAGGGACAACCTTGATTGACTCCTACATTGTAGTTAATTTCTTTTGAACACCCCTCATTGCTCCTAAACTTGGAAATAATGTTCTCATACAAACTTACCGCAACAACTCTTAGCCCGGAGAGAACTTTTATCTCTTCCAACCTATTCCAAAAGTTGGTCTTAGGAACAGTGTCAAAAGATTTCCTAAAGTCAATGAAACAACAAAGGATATTGGTTTTATTGTTGTGACACTCCTTTGTAATGATCCTAAGCGTGATAAGGTGGTCCATAGTTGAATGACAACCTTTGAAATAAGATTGACCTTTAACAATTTTTCTGTGGCTTTTTGGCCATATGTTTATCTTCTTTTCCAAAATAATTCCATGTAGCTTGTCTAAAATAGGGTTAATCATAATGGTCTTATAATTAGAGGGATTGCTTTTATCCCCACTTTTAAAAATAGGTACAATAAGGCTTTGAGTCCAAGGTTTAGGAAAAATTTACTTGATTGCTAAATTGAAGAGCTTGTATATGTGAGGGATCATGATAGGTCCTCCATTTTTTAGCCCTCATTATCCTTAACTTTCCATTTTCTATATCTTCTATTAAAAAAAAAAAAAGTCATGTATTATAAAAGATTTTGAAATTTTGTCCAATACATTACTAGATTCTTAAAAAAATTTATAACAAAAATTCAAACAATTTGAAAACATGGCTACTAAAGATACTACATAATGTAACACGTTTCCGAAGAAGATATTGCATGACTATTATCTCATTGGAAACCTTATGATAAGCACCATATCAATTAATTAATTAATATAAAATTAAATACGTGTTAGTCTAATTATCGCATTTTTTTTTGGAAGAAAATTAAATGAAATCAATAATACGTGCATATGTGTGTAAATAAAGTGGATTTATGTAGATCAAGTCAGGATGAAAGATGATTGGCTCCCATGGAAGTGATCCAGACGAACCAGGATCCCCCTCCACACAGTGTTCTCCTGAGTACTTGGATGTGGGTCATAGATAACTTAGATAACTAAAACTTTGTCACCTCTCCATTGTCTATTGAGTTGGTCTGTACCAGCTCCTAGAGTTACAGGGGCTTCTACGTTGTGTCTGTTTATTGTCTCCTTATCCAGCTACATGACAAAAAAGTCTTGCCTTACCCTGATTGGMTCTGCCCCACAGACCTGTTACTTTTTCCCCGCAACCTGTTGACCCTCGCTATCATTTTTCCCACTGGCCCGTATTTCACCTTCTCTACCTCGATTTTTACTAGTGGGCCTACTATCTGGTTACTCARCCATTTTTAAATGGACTCGCTGACAAACCCACTGATGCATCCTTCCGACGAACTCATCTGGAAACARGTGGGTCTGTTTGACAAAGTGGACTCCCTCAAATCCAAGCTACAGAAGTTTCCCTCCAAGCCTTCCTTTTCAAAAAATCCCACTGTTCCCACCGAGTTCCCTGACGAACTAGCTTCTACCTCATTGATGGAAACCCTTGCTCCAAAACTCGATCCTCCTGCCCCTGACAGGCCCCACCCTGATCTAAACTCCTTGCCTAATCAGGCTCGAGATGGCCACCATACCTTTCCAGACACACAAAAAGCTGCTCCCACTCAACACCGAGCCTCTTGTGGCCTAAAGGTGTGGAAATCTACTAGGAGATCAAAGCATTTGGTCCTAGGTGACGGTGTGGGCTTCGAATACCTCTGCATGATGTCTACCTGTGCACTGGTGGGTCATTTCTCCTACAAACGCTTGATCCCTCAACCACTGGATGACTGGATTAAGAGTAAGTGGTTACCTCTTCTAGGTTATTTACCGGAAGTCCAGTACCTCAAAAAAGGATGGGTTTGTTTTCATTGTAAATCTCCTGAAGACGCCACTCTTTTATTATCTTCTTTGTGGGTATACGGTGGAAGTAGCCTCATGCTAAAGCGCTGGAGACTATCTTTCAATCCAGAAACTGAGTTCTTCCAACTCAGACATCTCTGGGTGCTTCTCCCGGGCCTTCCACTACATCTCTGGAACGAAGGAGCCATGAAAACTATCAACAACTCCCTGGGAACGTTCATTGCTCTTGACACACAGTTGCTCAGTGGTCCTTTGAGGAAAATGGGAAGAGTGCTGGTTGAGATGGACATAACTTCTGGACTACCGAAAACTTTGGAGATCGAATGGAGAGGGTGAAAACTATTACAGAAACTGGACTATCTCGGGCTCCCTTTCCGCTGCAACCTTTGCCATGAAACTGGACATCTCCGCAGATCTTGTCCTGGTAAGTCACCTATTGATCCTTCTGAATATAGTGATCTACACCTCAACCCTCCTGACTATATGGATGCAGGCCCTTCCCTTGTTTACTTGGATTCACCCCTTCTTCCTACCTCCCTTCCCTTACCTGGGCAGGCTGAAGCCCCGTTGTATAAGCTGAACCAACTCTGTCCATCCCTCTTTAAGTCACTTTCTGAAGCTGAGAAGGAATCCATAAATGGCTACCTTTGGCTCTCTTCTTCTTGCAGTGAAAAAAAACCCCTCCCTCATGTCGAGGTTCCACCATCTCCAGCCCTTACTAACCCCCCAACTCACTGTCTATTTACATCTGTTAGTCCTACCGAGTTCCCGGTATCTACCCACTACACACCCTCCCTTCCCCCTCCACTTCCGGCCAAGATAAAAAAGCCTCTTTCTTCAATCATGGATGGGCAGCAAAGCCCTCCTTCCTCCCCCACTGAACAAGATGTACCCCCACCGATGCTTCCAGGTTTTAGTCAGCTTGAGGAGGACAATGTAAACTTACTAGCAACGTTGAACTCCTTGGCCTCTTTTGTTATCCTTTTGGACAACATCTCCCAGTTACCAGTTTATCGGGGTAAAGAACTCATTACTCCAACCACAGAGATGGGTACTTCTTCATCACTTCCTACTGAAAAAGACACAAAAGCCTTTTCTTGGTCGCGAGGCATCAGAGATGAACTCTCCCCTCTCCAGACGCGAAGTACCAGAAAGAAAAAGGAGTTATTGAGATCACAACAATCTGCTTCTATCATTCCCACTCAAGATGGAAAGGCCCTTAGAGCAATGAAGGCCTTGGCACGATCTAAGTAATGATTGTGCTCTCCTTAAACATTCGAGGGATCGGAGGCCCCCTCAAGGATGCTTCCTTCCGAAGACTGCTGGAGAAATCGAAGCTGTATATCATCTTTCTCCAAGAGACCCTCACGTCTGATCAAAAATCCAGAGATTTTGTGCATCAATTTCGTTCTTCTTGGGTCACTGCGGCTGCAAGCTCCTTAGGAAAATTCAGCGGCTTGTTGGTGGCTTGGGATCCTAACCTTTTTGAGTTGATACCCTTCCTGTCAAGGGGGGGCATTATGTTGACAGGCCGCTACTTAGCTACAAGTCAGGAGGTGGTGTTTCTAAACGTCTATGGTCCTTGCTCGAACATACCGCTTTTCTGGAAGCACCTGGCAGATAGTGGTCTTCTCTCTTTACCAAACCTCATTCTTGGAGGAGATCTAAACATTATTTTGTCGACTGAAGAACACTGGGGAGGATCCTTCTTGTCGGGTCCTACCGAAGCCTCCTACAGAGAGCTCTTCACCTCGAACAATCTGATTGATGTCCATTCGATCCGTCTGGTTCCAACATGGTGAAACGAGCGATCAGGTCATGACACTATTGCCAGAAATCTGGATCGGTTTCTAGTAGCCGATGCTTTATTGTCTTCTTCAGATTTTCCAACCTCGTGGGTGGAGTTTCCCTTTGTATCGGATCACGCCCCAATCCTCCTTCAGCTGTTGCCCCCTACGCTTCACCGATCGACTCCCTTCAAGTTTAACCACCATTGGCTTCTATATGAGGACTACTCTGCCTTAGTCCACGGTGTCTGGACGGACCTTCGTTTTCTTGCCAAAGACAACCCTCAGCTACGTCTTGCCTGGAAGCTAAAAGTCCTCAAATTAAAATCGAAATCGTGGTATAAGGAATTAAAATTAGTGGAAAAGGCCCGTTTACAAAAGCTGGAGTCAGAGATAAATAAACTCATCCTTACTTCATCTACTTCCTCCTTGATTGTGGAGGAGACAACTAGCCTAAAGTCACTAGAATCTAATAGAGCCTCCATCCTTTGAGATGAGGAAAATGCTTGGAGACTGCGCAGCCGTGCAACATGGCTAAAGAGCGGAGATTCAAACTCCAAGTTCTTTCACAGAGTGGCAAGTTATAACTGAAGTAAAAAGACCATTTGGTCACTTGATAGCAACGGGGATGGGATCATTCGAGGGCAGGAAGCGTTAAAGGCCAAGGCAACCACACATTTTAAACTTCAATACAAAGCTACCAACAACCTAAATATCCTGGAAAAGGCCTCGATAGCTAGCCTTTTCCCACATATTATTTCTACAGAAACTGCTACTGATATTTTTAAACCCGTCACATTATCCGAGCTCAAAGACATTCTGTTACATTTTAAAAAAGAGAGAAGTCTTGGGCCAGATGGTTGGACGACATAATTTTTCATTTTCTTTTTTGATCTCGTAGGTGTGGATCTCCTCGAGATGGTGGAAGACTCTCGTATCAAAGGAAAGATTTCTGGAAGCTTGAATTCTACATTCCTGGTCCTGATCCCGAAAGAAAACAACTCGCTCTCCTTCAATGACTTTCAACCGATCTCCCTTTGCAACCTCATCTATAAAGTAATCTCAAAAGTTATCTCTAACCGGATCAAGCCCTTCCTTGGAAGGAGTCTATCAGCGGAACAACTCGGATTCTTGAAGGGAAGAAGAATCCAGGATGCTATTGGAGCAGCCCACGAGTGCATCCACAACATTAAGCAAAAAAATTTAAAAGCGCTGGTCATGAAGCTCAACCTCAAAAAAGCTTTCGACAACATTGATTGGGAGTTTTTGAGGCTAATTCTACATGCAATAGGTTTTGGAGACAAGCTTACAAATTGGATTCTAGCCTGTGTCACTAGTGCTAATTTTGCAGTAATAATCAATGGAGAGGCTACAAGTTTTTTTAAAAGTGAGAGGGGGCTCCGTCAGGGATGCCCACTCTCCCCCTATCTCTTTATCTTGATTATGGAAGGCCTCAGCCTCCTACTAACCAAAAGCTTCACTGAACACCACATTTCCAGCATAAAGGTTTCACAGTTCATAAAGATCGTTCACCTTATGTTCGTCGACGATGTTCTCCTCATGACGAAGCTGATCTAGCTGAGTGGTTAGTAATCCAGGATGTGCTACTTCTCTTCTGCTCTATCTCGGGACTTTCCATCAATCACTCTAAATCCTCAGTCTATTTCTGGGGACTAACGGAGCCTGAACTTCATAGCTTCAAAGACTCCATTCCCTTCACCTTTATCGACCTGAGTGAAGGCTTCAGGTACCTTGGTTTCTATCTCAAGCTGGGAGCCTCCTCTCCTGATGATTAGTGATGGCTTGTAACAATTTTTGAAAGAAAAATAGGCTTCTGGTGTAATAAATGGCTATCACTTGGTGGTCGTCTCACCCTGGTTAAATCAGTGCTGGAAAGCCTTGCGGTTTTCTGGATGACCCTGGAGAGGATTCCAAAAAAGATCATCAATATTCTTCGAAGACTCTCATCCAACTTTCTGTGGAATGGCCAAGGGCGTAAACACAGTTTTCACCTCTGTAGCTGGGAGACATTGTCAAAACCTCGAAAGGCTAGTGGATGGGGTCTTAAAAACCTCTCCACATTCAACATAGCCCTCTTGGCTAGTTTTTTTTGGAGAGCTATTACTCACGACAACATTTGGCACCGAATCATTATGGAAAAATACCTGGGCTCCCTACAACTTTGTGACTGGCTTCAAAAGTCAACCTTTCAGCTTAAGAGGGATTCCTCGTTCTGGAAGGGCCTGGTCGCTTCCTCTCCTGTGATTCTCCATTGGCTCCGATGGAAGCCTGGATCTGGCTCAGAGATTATCATCGGAAGGGATAAGATCATTGAGATGGAGGACAACTCGCTACTCTCTCTGGCTCTGTGTTCAAAGCTCTTCTCATTAAACTTATTGTACCTAGCACAGGTTAGAGTTCCAATTGGCGCCCTCTCTCTTCCGGATAATTGGATGGGAAGAAGCAATCTGTCTTTATGTGGACGGTGCGCCATCGAATGGAACCGATTCACTTCTGCACTAAAAAGCGCCGACATTTCCCTTATAGATGATCCAGATTCTCTTCTATGGGCTAGAGGGGATGCTACGAGCATCATTTCAGTAAAGAATATCTATGATGCTCTTCTAAAACAACTGAATCTCAGAGCCGATTACTCATGGTATCTCCAGCTGTAGAAATGGGATGTCCCCCTAAAATACAAACTATTTGTTTGGCTTGCCGGTAAAGAGAATATTTTATCTTGGGAATTGCTCCGCCAGAGAGGCTGGGAGGGGCCCGAAATCTGCCCACTTTGTCGCCACGCATCTGAAGACATTCACCATCTACTGGTTCACTGTGAGTTCACGAAGGAAGTTTGGAATAGATTGCTCAAACATTTTACTCTTCCCTTTTCCTGGAGCGGAGTCACAATCTCAGATTGTTTTAATTCGTGGAACATACAAAACTCCTCTCCGATTTGTTTGGCTGCCCACGTCTGCTGGAAACTCTAGATTGAATGGAACAGAGCGTTGTTTGAGGATCGACCTCCTTCCTTGCTGGCTGTTATTTACAGAGTTTTGGCCACCTTCAACTGGTAGCCGTCTACAGTCAAACCTTTCCTCTACAAAGCGATTGATCTTAAGATGCCTGAAGGGTACACCCTCATGTGATTTGACGGAGCTGCCCAGTCAAATGGTTATTGCTGTGGGGCTGGAGGTATTTTCAAAAATCATCCGTCGAGAATCACAAAATGGTTTCTCAACTGCGGTGCGGGAACAAATACTAAAGCCGAGCTCATGGGGATTTGGGCTTCCCTCTCGCTAGCTTCCATTTGGTCTATCAATCACTTACTCGTCCTTGGTGACTGGAGAGTCATAATCGACTGGATTACTCAAAAATCCAAGCTTCATTCAGTCCATGTCGAATGATGAAAGAAAAAAACGCTGGATCTATCCAAAAGATTCACAAACATCAACTTCCATCACATTTCTAGATCATACAATAGCGAGGCGGACGCTCTCTCAAAGAGAGCGCTAAATGAGGAGGCAGGGAGACTCTCGATATTCCATTGTGATAGAGGGATAGAGAGTCCTATTTCCTACATTAGTATCTATTGATTAATGATTGTTGTCCCTCATTGCTGTGATAGTTGACAATTTTTTGATAGCTTCTTGAAAGCTTTTTAGGTTATTTTATCTTCCAGTTTTTTCTCCGCATTGAGGGTCTTGCCCCCAGCATTGAAGTAGGGCTGCCTTGTTTGTATTGGTCGATTCTCTGCTTTGTGCATCGACCACAGTCCAAATCTTGCTGCAGCTTCTTGTAAATGAATTTATACCATATATAAATTCAAGAAAATTTTTTCATGGAAAAAAAAAAAGTCAATTTTGATTTACATTGTAGTTTTGTTGATCGATGAAATTAAAAACTTGTGTATATACGTGTGGATTGGGTGGAGTTTAATGTGTTTGGGTTAAACGTTGTTATTTTTTTGATATTTATTCAGTTTTATTGGATTTAAATAGTACTTTGTGATATATTTATTTTTAGTAAGTAAATTGTTTCATTTTTATTTAAATCTTATTTTATAACTTGTTTATTTTTTTTAATTAATTATTAATTTTATTTTATAACTTGTTTATTTTTTAAAGTTAATTATTAATGTAATTTTAAATCTTAAAAAAAAAATGATTTACTTTAGAACACTTATTCTTAATTTAATTTGAATTTCATCATCTAACTTTAATGGAAAAATAATTAAAATAAAATTGTTTTTTTTTTTTTTGAATTTGATCATCTTTTATATATACACTTTATTAGTATTATAAAAATCATACAATGCATTAATATTATATGTATTCATATATTTTTAAACTAATCATAAATAATTTTAAATAAATATTAAGGAACCTTAACATTATATAAAAACTTCCCAATTTAGGTGAATTTTCCTAGAGTGAAATTTACAACAACATACAAATCTATATTAATGAGATTTATAACTTTGCTCTTCTATAAGGTATAAGGTATTAGGTTTGTAGATGTTAATGAATTTTAGATATTTATTGTATGGAGAGATGTTCATGTAATATAAAGTATTAAAATAATAATAAAAAATTAAAATTAAAATTAAAATTATATATATATGAAATATTTAAAAAAAATTTAAGGGTTAGCTTAAGTGGTTATGAGCCACACATGAAGTTATGTTTAGGGGAGGAGGTTACGGGTTAAGATGGATCTATGTTGGTGGATAATTCTATGTAATTTAAATTAAACCTAGTCTAACTGTTCTAAGTTTTTACTCTTTTTCGGGGATATTTTCCAGAAATTTCGTGAGAGATTGTTGAATCTACAAATTGGAGTGGTTATTTTTGTATAATCTGAGTGCCCTAACATTTTTTCAACAAGCTGGATCTATTTCTACATTCATAACAACAAAAAATTGTGATTTTGTGAAGATTTATGTCACCGAATTCATGTAAAAAAAGACAGAAACTTAGAACAATTAGACAACCATGTAGTCTAAATGTTTGACTTTTTTGGAGTTTTTATGGGTATATTTTGTAAATGTGTTGAACCCGCACATAATAGATCTAGCTGGGAATTGACATACACAGTTGCAGAGAAAATATAAGAAAAGAGAAGCAGGAGAGAAAGAATGGAAGAATTCTCATTAACAAAATGAATAATTGATAATTTACACGTGGAATACTCTGTATAACTCAACCAATGCACACTGGAGGAGAAGCCAATGCGCCATAGTGGTGGTCTAGAGTGATATGGTCACACACCAGTAGTTACAGGAGTAAACTGCCACCTAGTCTAGTCTCTTAGGAAGTTACAGGAGTGAACTGCCACCTAATTGAGTTAACTAGTCTATCAGTTTTCAGTTAACTAACTGAAACATAGTGAAGTGAGGAGGAGATCAGGGAATCATGGGCAATGCGCTAGTCTGGTGGTGATCCCAAGGAAAATGCGCATTAGTTGTTGATGATCCCAATGTTGCATGGCGATAAAACCAATGTAGCATCTAGACTCCACTCAACAGATCAAACTAAAGTGAAAACTAAAGAGAATATTCTCCCTAGAGGAATATTCTTCCTAAGATATAGGAGACTGAATAATGACTAATTAACATAGGAAAAACCTTAGGAAAAAGAAACCCTAGGTATGTGTGAAGTAACTCCAACACCCCCCCTAAACATTACTATGGTGAAAATAAAGAATGGGTCCCAACAACGAGGCCATGTTAGGTATCCAAATACAAAAGATACACTGAAATAAAGCGAGGAAAGAGGGAAAACCTCATGGGAAAAACACCCCCTCAAGGTACAAAATAAGAACTAACAACTGCTAGGAAACTGTGTCATTTACTTCAAGACGACTTCGCAGAGAATGGAACTTCTACTCAGTGAAGGTCTTGGTGAAGATGTCTGCAGTTTGTTCTACTGAAAGAAAAAACTGCAGGTCAATGATCCCCTCGTGTATTAATTCCCATATGTAGTGCATGTGGATCTCAATGTGCTTCGTTCGCTGCCTCTGAACTGGATATCTGTAGAACTTCATAGTGCTTTGGTTGTCACACCAGATGACGATCGGTCGATGAAACAAAATGCCCAACTCAGTGAGAAAATGGTGTAGTCACATAGTCTAAATGGTTATGTTAACTACCCTTATGTACTCTGCCTCAGATGAAGATAAAGAAATAAAATCCTGCTTCTTGCTCGACCAATAGATAGGCCCGAAACCAAGACTAAGTGAGTAACCAGAAGTGGACTTGCGATCGGTGCTATCACCAGCCTAGTAAGAATCAGTGAACCTGATGAGATCCAATGTAGAGTCAACTACATAATGAATCCCAAAGGTGATGGTTCTCTGTACGTATCGAAGGATACATTTTGTATCCTTCCAATGTAGCTCATGCGATTCTTGCATGAGCCTGAAGACTGTTCCAATTGCATAGGATAGGCCTGGTCTAGAGTGTGTGAGATACAACAAGCTCCCCACTAGCTTTATGTACAGTGTGTTGTCAACCAGTGGAGTCTCCCTGCCATCCTCAAGTTTGACTCCTGATAGGAAAGGAGTCGAAGTAGACTTGCAGTTTGTCATGTGAAATCTCTCAAGGAGATCTCATGAATACTTGGCCTAATATAGTTTGATTCCTGATGCATCCTGACTGATCTCGAGTCCAATGAAGAAGTGTAGTAGAACCATGTCTGTCATCAAGAACCTATCATGCAGAATCCTCTTGACTGCAACAATCGTTGAAGTCGGGCAACAGATGATCAACAAGTCAACAACATACAGAACTAGGAGTAGAAGTGAGTCAATTGTCTTAAGCATGTAAACATTCGTGTTTGACTTACAATGTACAAAGTTCTATGAAAACAGGTAGGAGTCCATCTTGGGATACCATGCCCTCGGAGCCTACTTGAGGCCATAAAGAGATTTCTTTAGTCGATAGACCAAAGAGGAATCCTACATAAATCCCTAGGGTTGCTCCATATAGATCTCCTCAGAGAGATCACCATGAAGAAATGCATTCTTCACGTTCATATGATGGAATTCCATCCCTTGGTTCCCGCACTGGCAAGTGCCAAACGTATGGAATCCATCTTTGCTACTGGAGAGAAGGTGTCATCATGTCAATGCCATGTACATGATGAAAGCCTTTGGCAACTAGTCTAACTTTGTATCTGCTAATATGCCCATCCGCTATGCTCTTGGTCCTGTAGACCCATATGCACTTGACAAGTTTCCTTCTAGAAGGAAGGGGAACTAGATCCCAAGTCTGGTTCTCGAGGAGGGATTTGTACTCCTCCTTCATGGTGGATTCCCAAAAGGGATTTCTAGTAGCCTCGCCATAAGACTATGGATCTGTTATCACTCCAGGAAACTCTCCTAGGCTGTAAGTCGGAGATGCCTGGTAACTAACTCTTTTGGGAATATTTTCTTAATATTTGATGTGGTTTGGTGGATCAAAATGAATATCCCAGGGGATGGACTGTGTTTTCAAGACTGTCTAGAAATACGAAATCTCACAAGGCTTTCTAGTCATGCAGTCAGACAAAGTTTGATTAAATGAGGGAAGAAATCAGCTATTACACCAGATTACACTTCATACCAACAAGTACAATGGGTTTAATAACCAAGGAAATAGATTATGATCATCAACTAAAACAATTAACCAGTGAGATGACAGTCACTGCAAAATTGAATGAGCATCGGCAAAGAACTTTCACTCATAAACTATAAGAAAACAGAAGAAGAAAATCTGACCACCCAACTGAAAGAATCTTGAAAATTTTCATATAATAAGAATAAGTCTATGTGTTACAGAGGCAGCATCATAGTATTCAAAGTCGAACCATTGTTTGATATCAAAACAGGCATATATAGCCCTTACAAACTGTTACACAGATCCTAAAAACATGGATCTGTCATTAAATGAAAACAGTTCTATTCTATTTAAACAACCTTAAAATTAAAGTCTTCAACAACTAAACTGAGTGGTCGACCTGTCTTCAGCCTCCAAAATTGCCATTTGCCTCCTCCAGCTTTCAACATTTGCAGTGTGGTGAAGTAACATGACACCTGTATATGACTGTTCATCTTTCCAATATTAATGGGCGAGTTTTTAGGAAATGATTTTGAATGTGTAACCAAAATCCCTCGAATCCCTGAGGTTGAACTCTTGCATGCGATTTAACAGTCTACTGATTCGTTGGCATATCTTCAAAACATGTTTGAAATAAACTGTTGCGTTTCGGCCTCAAAATTTGCTTGCCCAGCTTTCAACAGCGCAACCGTTTGATTTTTTCACGGGTTAGCTGTTGAAAGCTATCGCTTTCCACACCTAACGGATAATGAAATAGTAGCCTGGCGTTGTTGAAAGTCCCGATAGTGCACAAAAAGGGTTTTCACCTTCGAAATTGATTTCAAACCAAAAATTAGTGAGCATCCGACTTCTCACCTTGCATATTGACGACAACCTGAGCAAGAACCTTCAGGTCTGAGTGGGGTTTTTGCCGCAATTTTTGTTTCAACCTCTTGATCTGCCTTTTGAGGCGTTTGGTAAGAAACCACAAGCTGTTGTAGTTTTTGGTGAGCTTTTTCTTCCTCTTCTTCTCTCTGACGCTCTCCTTGGCCAATATTTCAAACGCTGCATTTGTAGTGGCAAAGTTATCAGATAATTTTTTGTACCTATCCTTAATCACCCGCTCCAAGACTTCTTGCTAGGCAATTACTTCCTTCAAATGTTTGATCCTTTGAGACTTATTTGACCTAGGGTTTTTTGATGATTCTCCCTGCTCTATCTGACTGAAAGTTTCATAGTTCTATGCACATTCGACTGATTGCTCAGAACTCTTAATGGCAGTGCATTGAATTTGTTGCTCAGATTCAGAATCTGAATAAGGCAAGTTCAGTATATTCTTGTCTGCACTCTGCTCTGTTGGATGCCCTGTGTTTTGCTGTGTAGTCTGCTCTGTTGCCTGCTCAAAATCTAATTTTCTCTTCGACCTGTGAGGCTTCAGTCCTGATAGTCTGTCTTCTGAAGGTCCTGGTAAATCCCTCCTTCTTCTTGAACTGCTCTGAGGGGATGATTGTTTCTTCGAACCAGCCATCTGTTCATTTGCAGTCTGATTCTGGGTTTCAAAACCTTCCCAGAACAGAAAGTGCTCCCAGCGCCTCCCCTGTTGTTTCAATTCTTGCAGAAGAATCAATTTAATGAGGCCTAGGTGACATAGAGTAGTTTTCACGCTCAAAGGTTGAGCTATGATTCTCTTGCATACCTTAGTCAAACTGTGATATAGGAAATAAGGCAAATTGATGGGGGTCTTGCCTGTGAAGTGATCCATGAGTTTAAAGTGGTACATCATCAATTTGTCATTTCTTCCTTCTGAGGTAATGTATAATTGAATGCCTTTGAATAACTCTTGCCACTCTTCATCTAGATACGAAACAAGCATACCTTTTCTCCATGCTTTGTGTTTGTACCCCTCTTTCAAATAGACCCTGAAATCCAGATTCTTAGGAGCGGTGGTTTTAAACCATTTTTGACCGGTTCTTGGCAATCCTGTAGCTGCGGCAATGATAGCCTCATCCACTTTGATTTCTACAGAGCCGACGTGAGCTTTGTTGCCATCAAAAGTCTTGTCAAAGGCTTCAGCCGTGGCCTGGTGACACCCAGTTTGTAACCTTTCTGCAAATTCCATACACCCTACATTTGAAAAATGTCTCTGGACCCCGGGATGCGTTTGCAAAAAGGATAAGTTGTCTAATTCTAGCTTGAGTAAAGAGCCACTGTGTTTTCTCACCATTCTGTAGCTCAAAAACTTGACAAATATAATCCCTGTAGATGCCTAGATGAGCCGAGGTTCTGCGCTGTTGAAAGCAGTTCGGGCTTCGGCTCTGTTTTGAATCAAATGAAAACTTCAACAGTGTTTTGAAAACAATTTGTGATATGAGACTTCTGTTCGATTTGATGGTGTCAGGCCGACGGTACCTCCTATGTACCTGCGTCGTCGAACACGAACTTGCCATTCCGGATGTGATGAGCGTTGAGCGTGGGTTCTGGAACGAATTCAAATTACAGTCATATCCTAACATGGATGGTTGAGTTTCTATGATTGCCCACTCCTATCAGCGCCTTCCTTGGATTTACTCTGTCGTGGGGTGATCACATCATGATTACTGTCATACGTGGATATCACGCACGTGATTCCCGCATTGTGCAGCAACGACCCGTGGAAAACGCCTCTGCCAAATGCTCGCTTGCCACTCTCACCAGCGCGCGAATATTTTGGAAACCCCTGTTAGCTGTGGAAAGTATTCACTTTCCACAGCGCACCGCTTTGTAGAAGACCCTCCTTAGCTGCGGAAAGTAATTACTTTCAACAACGCGCCATATCAATTGGAACCGCTCCTTAGCTGTGGAAAGCGTGTACTTTCCACAGCGCGCCACCCACGAATTGATTGTCAAACCTTTTGAGATTGACCACTTTCAACAACGCACCCATTAATGAAAAGTGTCCCTTAGTTCTGGAAAGTCAAAACTTTCCTCAGCGCACATCCAACTTTCGAACATAAGTTAGCTATTGAAAATGAATTATGGAAATTTTGGAAAAGAAGACTTCATGGACCACATTATTTTCTAAAACAGAACCAAAAACCTAAGCTTAATGATTGCAGAAACTTCAAAAAATGACTTGAGGTCACAACCTATCACCTAGAATAGAAATAAATCCACTAGTTTATTAGAGGAGTTAACACTGGCTCCTATTGGGGATGAACACCTCCCTGTGAGGTTTCAAGAACCATAGAATCAATGCCTTTCTTGGACAAAAACCTAAGAACTAAAATATCTGCTAGTGCTTCCATTGGGCATGGAGTTATTGAAAATAAAACAAAAACTAACACTACAAGGTCTGGGCTTCACAACCTCAGACGAAATAAAGTTTTAGAAATCGCCCGTTTACCGGGCCACTGAACACTTTCTCACCCTCCAGATTCTGCAGAATGAAAGTGTTATTGTCGTGAACCTGAGTGATCATAAAAGGACCTATCCACAAGGAATCGAATTTGCTGTGCTTGCCTTTCTCTTGTCGAAGAGCATCCCACTTCAGAACCCAATCACTGATCTGAAAACTGTCTATTTTGGCCTTTCTGTCAAACGTCTTTTTGATCTGCATCTGATGTGCTTCTGATATGTCTACCAGTTGTTCCCGAGTTTGTTGCAATTCAACCAAATCCAACATCCTTCTTACCATGTCATTTTTCTCAGTCTGCTCTTCCTGAAAGAACTTAGCTACAGACAACACTAACTGAACAGGGAAGATTGCATCAGTACCATAAACTAGCTTGAAAGGAGAAGTTCCTATAGATTTTTTAATGGTTACTCTGTTTGCCCACAGAGCAAATTTCAATTTGGAATCCCAGCTCTTTTTATTTTCTTCTAACAATTTTCTTATGATTTTTATCAAGCTCTTATTTGACGATTCAGCTAAGCCATTACCTTGAGGATAGTATGGAGTCGAGTGTACCAGCTGGATGCCCGTGGACTCACACATGTCCACCAATGCTTGTGATTTAAACACTGCTGTGTTGTTTGCCACCAACCTTTTGGGACATCCAAATATGCTCAAAATATTTTCGTAGAGGAATTTTATAACCACCTAATGTGTATCACTCCGTGTAGAGATCGCCTCTATCCATTTTGTGAAGTAATCAGTGGCTACCAAAATCCACTTGCGCTAGCCACTGGATGCAGAATTTATTTCACCGATGAAATCTAAGCCCCACTGTTGGAAAGGGCCGTTTACCACAATGGGCCTCAGGGGTAAAGATTTGAGTTGCTGCTTACCGGTGAATCTTTGGCATTTGTCGCAAGATTTGACGAACGCACACACATCAACAAAAACAAAAGGCCAATAGTATCCATCCCTCAGGATCTTATGAGTAGTCGTCTTCCAGTAGTGATGACCACCACAGTCAGCCGAATGAAACTGATATGTTACCTCGACAGCTTCTTCTTTATCCAAACACCTGAGAAGCAGGCCAAAAGGTCCCTCCAATACAACTGATTACTATAGATGCAGAATTTGATAGCTCTAAGTTTGAGAGCCCGAGCTTGAGTTATACTGAGTTCAGGGGGTACTTCAAGCTTTTGCAGAAAATGTATGATGCCAGCATACCATTCACAGGAGGATAAATGCTCTGCCACTTGCTGACTGTCATGCTGCCCTTCTGCTGCCAAATCTGTCTGTGAATTTCCTGAAATTTCTGCTATGAAATTAATATCCAGCAACTTATGATTTTCCTCTGCTAAAATCTTGGCGAGGCCCTGGCCTTTTACCAGCTTGGTGGGCTTTACCTCAATATTAAATTCTATCATCTTTGCTATCCATCTCGCCCTTTTTCCATTGATATCCGGCTAAGTTAAAACATCTTTTACAGAAGACGAAGGAACATATGCGATGACCTTTGAATGAAGAATATAAATTCTGAATGCTTTTAGATCTTTTATAAGAGCATAAGCTTGTTTCTCAATAGGGTCATACCTTAGCTCAACATCTCGGAGAGTCTTGCTGAAGAAGGCCACGGGATGATCAAAATCTTCCTCATTTTTCTGAAGTAGGACTGCTGCTACCGTGTCATAGGAAGCAAAGGAAAAGACATAAAAAGTCTTGCTATAGTCTAGGCTGATCAGAATCGGAGACTCGATGATCGCTTTCTTGATATCCTGAAAAGAGTTTCTAACACTGTCTGTCCATTTTACTTCAGCCTCCTTTTTCAACATGCCAGTTATATGTTTGACTAATTTAGCAAAGTTGGGCACAAACCTTCTGACGAAATTAATCTTACCGAGCAATGACTGAATGTCCTTCTTTGACCTCGGCAAGGATAGCTTTTGAATGGCCTCCACTCGTGCTGGATCAATCATGACACCTTCGGCTGAGACGATGTGACCCAAGAGCTTACCCTTTCTTAGAGCAAACTGAGATTTCTTGGGATTCAATGAAACCCCGAACTGTCTGCACTTTAAGAATACCCTCTTCAGGTGTTTCATATTCTCCTCATGGCTGCTGGAATACACGGTAATATCATCAAGGTATATGAGGACAAATTTGTCCTTCTCTCCCACAAATGCTATATCCATGGCCCTTTGGAATTTAGCCCCGACGTTCATTAATCCAAAGGGCATTTTTGAGTACATAAAGGTCCCCCAAGGAGTGGTGAACGCAGTTTTCTCCTGATCATCCGGATGGAAAGCCACCTGATTATAACTGGAAAAGCCGTCAAGAAAGGACATGACCTTCGCCCCTAAGATCCTCTGTAACAAGTGTTCCATCTTAGGAAGAGGATAGTTGTCCTTTTTTGAGCATTTGTTCAAGTTTCTGAAATCTACACACAACCGGACCTCACCATTCTTCTTTCTTACGATCACCAGATTGGAAATCCACTTGGAATATCTCAAGGGAACTATGATCTTGGCATCTAGGAGTTTTTTAATTTCTCTCTCAATCACTGGCAGCAAGAGAGGACTGATGGGCTTGAGTTTTTGCTTGAAAGGAATAGTGTCTTTTTCAAGAGGTATTTTATGCTGGATAATATAAGGATCATAGGTCTTTAGATCACTATACTTCCAAGAAAACACATCAGAAAATTCCTTCAACACACTATAGTATTTTGACTTCTCATCAGCAATCAATTCAGAAGACAAATTGATAAGCTTGGGCTGGCTTTTACCTCCTATGTTATGTTCTTGAACAACAGGGTCTTTCTCTTTTTTGTCTGGCTGATAAGGGACATCATTATGATCAAACAGCCTCTCCAGGGGTACCAAACCTCGGGGTATATAGTTGTTTGGTAACTGAACAATGTCATGCTGGCCCAACTTCTTCTTTAGCTCCGTTTCGTGTGATTCTTCCTCATTAAGATTCTGCTGATCAATGTGCAGGTCATAAAACTCATCTACCACTTGGAGAAACCTGCTGAGTTCATCATCATCTTCAAAAACTTTCCAATATTTGACATTATCAGGCAAGGAGGGACGATATTTTACTTGAACCTCATAGCTGAGCTTAGGGGGCATGGGTGGAATGAATGTGCTGGCTGAAACAGCAAGCGAATCAACGAGCTGATTCAAGTCCCTTGGTATGTATGAAATTTCAAAAATAGAAAAAGAATCACGCAGCTTCCATACCTCGTCTCTATAAGCCTTTAACCTGACATGCTTAGCTTGAAAAGTGTTGTTTACCTGCTGCACGATGAGGTTTGCGTCTCCCAATACTTTCAAACCTTTTATCCCCATCTCCTTGGCTGAATTTAATCCCAACAACAGAGCCTCATACTCTTCTATGTTATTTTTGGTTCTGAAGTCAAGCTTGAAAGACAACGATATGGTCTCTTTTGTAGGAGAGATCAGCACTACTCCGGCACCTGCTGAGTCTCTAGTGCTGTCCCCATCGAAGTACATAGTCCAGACAACAATGTCTTCACCTTCAGCCTGCTGTTCAATAGACTTCACGAGCTGCATCGGAGTTGACTGCCCATCATCAATCTGAAGGATGCATGAGCCAAAATCCGTATCTACAGCATAGATAGGATGATTGACAGAATTCTTTCCGTCGCTGATGATATAAGCAAGATGGTTTTACCTGTAAAGTCTTTTCATCTCCCCACCAAACACTGGAATCGTAGCATAGGATAGATCCATCTGTAATGTACCTCCTAATCTCTTTCCCCATGACCGAGACAAAAGCAGCCCAAATTTAGGTGGAATATCAGCAACCACCACGTCCATAACCATGCTCCTCATTGGCAGCTGAGCAAGGTTTATGACCATGTCTTT
>ML778191.1:416503-485312 GCA_009831015.1 Picea engelmannii | reverse complement strand
GCCATTCCGGATGTGATGAGCGTTGAGCGTGGGTTCTGGAACGAATTCAAATTACAGTCATATCCTGACATGGATGGTTGAGTTTCTATGATTGCCCACTCCTATCAGCGCCTGCCTTGGATTTACTCTGTCGTGGGGTGATCGCATCATGATTACTGTCATACGTGGATATCACGCACGTGATCCCTGCATTGTGCAACAACGGCCCGTGGAAAATGCCTCTGCCAAATGCTCGCTTGCCACTCTCACCAGCGCGCGAATCTTTTGGAAACCCCTGTTAGCTGCGGAAAGTATTCACTTTCTACAGCACACCGCTTTGTAGAAGTCCCTCCTTAGCTGTGGAAAGTAATTACTTTCAACAATGCGCCATATCAATTGGAACCGCTCCTTAGCTGTGGAAAGCATGTACTTTCCCCAACGCGCCACCCGAAAAATGATTGTCAAACCTTTTGAGATTGACCACTTTCAACAACGCACCCATTAATGAAAAGTGTCCCTTAGTTGTGGAAAGTCGAAACTTTCCTCAGTGCACATCCAACTTTCGAACATAAGTTAGCTGTTGAAAATGAATTATGGAAATTTTGGAAAAGAAGACTTCATGGACCACATTATTTTCTAAAACAGAACCAAAAACCTAAGCTTAATGATTGCAGAAACTTCAAAAAATGACTTGAGGTCACAACTTATCACCTAGAATAGAAATGAATCCACTAGTTTATTAGAGGAGTTAACAGGATCTGAAGACTGAACCAAGAAAATATGCACAGGTGGCAATGGTTCAGTGGTAGTGAGTGCAAGAGGAGGCTTCTAAAAATCATATCGATTCTTCCTAATATTAGTTGGATCCACAACAAGATCCCCTGCATCCTGAAGAGTAGTCTGGTCCCACTTGGGCCTTGGCTCTCGCTCTACATTTGCATCTGGATGCACTAACTTTGCATCTGACTTTAATGACTTTGTATCTGGATCATCTGAATCCTCTAAATCAAAACTCTCATTTGAAGAATATTCAACATGTGCATGCTCATCATCTCTGACAGGTGGAAGAACAAAGGTGTCTGCATGCGGTTGCTAACGTACATGCGAGACACTTTCCTCGAATTAGACACTTTGCTCAATGATGAGCTGGTCCCAGGAAAGATCAATAAGTATGTATCCCTTCACATCGTCGGGGTATCCAACAAAGATACACTCTGTGCTTTGTGGATCAAGTTCCTTCCTCTTTTAAGAGGGAATCCAATCCCATGCACATGAACCAAAAACATGAAAGTGGGTCACTTCCAGTTTGAGGCCGCTCCAAGGCTCGTAGGGGGTCTTATCCTTGACACATCTATTTGGAGATATGTTTTGGATGTATGTTTCAAAATTAAGTGCTTCACCCCATAATATCCTTGGAAGTGACTTTGCATGTAGCATGCAAGATGCCATCTGAGTTGGAGCGATGCTACAATGCTCCAGCTAGACAACATATCAAAGTGCACATTCAAGGAGGAAGAGGCACCAACCCTCTCATTTTAAAATTTGAAATTGCAACTAAATGCAATTAAATGCTTGTAAGGCTGGAAGAGCCAAAGCCATGCTTTTGTGCAGGCTATAGGTAGATTCACATTAATGGTTGACAGGCTGAAGATCTAGATCCGATCTGGACTAGACAACCATTGAATGTAATTCATTGTAATTAATGAGAGTAGGTATCTTGGAGGGAAGAGCTCGAGAATCCCCCTTTTGTAAAAATATCTTTGTATCTAGATTCTTTAGGCAGATATATTAGAGAGAAGAGAGTCGAGAATCTATTGCAGTTTGAGCTTGAGCACATTGTAAACAGACATTTTGAGATTAATATAAAGAGCAGTTTTTCCTGCATAAGATTCTTTGTGTGTTTCTATGTGTTTTATGAATGTCATATGTGTATGTGCTTATGAATGCATGTTGTAGATGTATGTTAGATTCCATCTGCAAGGATAGACAAATTTTTTTGTCTATGAGTTTCTGATTTCAAGTTTGGGTTCTTTGTGGCTAAATGCAAGGGGTTGCATGACAGAGTGTTGAAGACTCTGTGAGACAGTGCAAAGAGTGCACATTTGAGTTCTGTGGAATTCAGGAAAAGACGTGCTAGGAGGGCACACCAGAGGAATCATAAACTCAATGGAGAAGCCTCAAGGTTATTGAACACCTTGGAGGTAGGACTGTGCAGAGGAGGGCACAGAGAGAAGACAAAATTGTTGAGGATTCTTTGAAGCTCTGCCAGGTGGGCATTGAGCGTGTGCAAGGAGTGCACGAAAGAAATCTGTTTCAAGTTCGAAGATAAGAGTAGTGTCTACAAAGAAGACATTTACAGAGTTACCGAATACTCTGTCGGCTTAGCAAGGAGTGCTTGAGCATAAGTTGCCAAGAGGGCACTTATATCCCTTCAAGGAGTGAAAGGGTTGTTAAAGAGTTGTTGAATACCATGGAGGAATACCTGTGCAAGGAGTGCACCAGGCCAACACTCAGACGAATTGTTGAAGACAACCAGTTGAAGGTCAATCAAGCACAAGGAGTGTGTAGAGAAGAGAGCTTGTTTTAAGTTCCAAATATTAGGAGGTTGAGTGCAGAGTGTGCCAGGAGGAGCACCAAAATTCTTCTAAGGAAGACGCAGAACGATTGAATCCCTTAGATACTGAGCGAGTTGAAAACTTAGAAGAGATAGCACAAGGAGTATGCAAGAGTGGACTTATTCCAAGTCCCAAAGCTCAGGAGAGACAACGTCTTCAGAACGTAGGCGAGACCAAATTCATCAGGCTCGCACAGGAATCAAAGGTCGAGGCCTTTGAAACGTTGGAAATATTCCAAGTCGGGAAGAAATTGGAAGCTCGGGAGGAGGAGTGTCGATAGCCATTAGATCAGCTGTAGAGGAGGAAATCTGGACCGTTGAATCTCATGTCTAGACACCCAGAAGAGCGGGCAGAAGGAGAACATATCTCAGCCGTCAGATTTGAGCACGTGGACCAACAACCGTTGGATCCAGAAGAACGTGCACACGATTTAAACCCTTTGGAGTTGCACAAGAGAGTGGATATCATGAAATGCGAAGTCCCAAAATCATCAGGACCGTCCATCTAAAGGGGACATGTGGTGAGGAATCAAAATTTCACTGACTCGCAGGTGGGAAAGGTCAAAGGGTATAATCGTGAGAACTCACGAGGTCCAAGTTCACGATTTGATCTCAGTCGTTGGATCGAGGAGAGAGTTGGACCATTGATTCATTTCGGGGGAAGGAATATTGACATTTCGGGAGTCCGGAGTGTGAAGGAAGTTACTCTCGGAAGTCGTGAGTCACAAAATCACAATTTTCGAAGAAAGAATTTGGACTGTCGGATCATGGGAGGTTTAGGACTGTTGATCTGAGGTGAGGAAGTCGCGAGTTCAGATATCGGGAGAAGGGAGAAAAACTACATTGCGAATCCCTGATACGCAAAATCTCGACGTGCTCGAAACTTGGACCCCAGGTCGCAGTTGGAGGTCACATTAGGAAGAATTTAAGGGAGGAGCTAGGGACCATTAAGCCCTATTTTGGAGTTTCAGGAGTCCGGGAGTCAGGGTTGGCTCATATGTAGAAGTCCCAAAATCGTGAAATATGAAGCACCTCTGTGTAAGCTTGTGGTCACAGGTAGTGGTCACATGGAGGGAACTCACACCTAGTGCTTGTTCGTGTAGGTGGGGTTTCAGAAGGATCTATGGATTTGTTCATGGGATTCCAGCAGGGAATTGAAGGGCTAATCCATCTCGACGGACATAATTGGAACGATCCTTGACCGGGAGGTCAACAGAGCCTGCTGAGGTAGGGGGTCTATGTCAAAGTGGTATTAGAGCCACTTTCTGTCTGTAGACAATAGGCAGAGGGAGGCAGAGTAAATAAGGAGATAGTTCGATACTGTCAGTGGTATCAGAAGCTAAAGACATGGTGTTGGTTCTTTGTGGAGATCTGCTTGCATGTAGCAACAGAGAATTGACAGCCAGGTGGGTTGTAGGATAAGCTGGAGATGCTCGTAGTTGTAGAGTAAACAACAAACTTGCCAAGAAGGCATGTAAAGGAAGAAGATGGATAATGAAGGCCATGAACGTGGTCCAAGAGAAGACCGCCAATAGAAAATCAAGGCTGAGATAGACAAAGATCTTAGCGAGATAAGAGTACAGATGGAGAAGCTTTCATTTAAAATGAAATAGGATGCTAAAGTGCATTGGGTGTATGAGTGGCCCATAAAGAAGAAGGTGAAGTGGCCCGTTCAGAAATTGTTGGCCAGAGGACAACAAAGGCTGTTGAGAATGTGGCTGAGGGATGTTGGAAACCTCAGAGGTGAAAATAAAGTGGTTCATATCTATGAGCCAGAATCTGGGAAGAGCCTCAGTGATGAGGAGAAGAGATCAAAGAAGGGTCTCAGAAATTGCCAGGTGAGCAGTGAGGAACTTTCAAGTTGCCTAGAGGGAAATGAGAAGAGGTCAATGGTTGATCTCAAAGACTGCCAGGTGGACAGTGAATAATTTTCATATTTCCAGTTGGGCAATGAGATGGGATCATTGGATGATCTCTGAAACTGCCAGGTGGGCAAGGATGAAACTTCAGATTGCCAGGTGGGCAAGGATGAAACTTCAGATTGCCAGGTGGGCAAGGGAAGTGAAATGAGACTAGTTGAGGGTCTCATGAACTTAGAGGTGAGTTCATATCAACAAGGAAGGATGACAAAGGAGGAAGATCAGAGGAGCATTCTGATCATTGGGGGAATTCATATATTCCTACCAAATAGCCCAGTTGAGGCCATAGCATGTGTTGTAGGTGCAACAACAGAAAGACAACCAATAGTGACCGTCATAGAGAAGGAAAGGGAGTAGATACTGAAGTTTGCCCAAGCAGAGGAAGAGGAGCATCTAGTTGAATTGCTCACTCCATGGGAGAAGGAATTGAACATGCTGGAGGATTGGTTGAACCATCCAGAGCCAGTAAATGACTTCCATGAAGAGACAGTCAAGCAGATCAAAGGGGAATTCTAGTCTGAGGAGTAGCTGGAGGAAGTTGGAGCTGAACCAACATGACAACTGGAAGAAACTAATATGTTAGAGGAGGTGACTAAGAAGCAGGTCAGTCTAGAAGAGACTGCATAATTGGAGTCTGCAGTAGCATGGCAGATCAAGGCCATGGAGGATGAAAACAATAATGGGGGTCAAGATGATCTACCCATTGATAAAGAGAAGCTGCAACAGAACAAGCAACATGAAGAGAGCCAACCATTGGAACAGTTGGACATGGAGATAGAAGAAATCAAAAGGTTGATGTTGAGGTCAACACATGAGACTGCCAACAAGGAGAAGCTGAGCAGAAGGAAGTCTGTCATAGCAGCAGGGAAGAAGCAACATCAAGTAGTGGAGCAGATGGACAACTCCAAAGAATAGTTTGGGATCCAGGTGGATTTCAGCAGAGCCATGAAGCTTATGATCAGGAGCTCATGAATTTTTCATAGCAGTGGAGTATGATGCAGGAGCATTGCTCCAACTCAACAATGCGCTAGCTAGACAACACATCAAAGCGCACATTCAAGGAGGGAGAGGCACCAACCCTCTCATTTTAAAATTTGAAATTGCAACTAAATGAAATTAAATGTTTGTAAGGATGGAAGAGCCAAAGACATGCCTTTGTGTAGGTTGTAGGTAGAATCACCTTAATGGTTGATAGGCTGAAGATTTTGATCCGATACAGACTATACAACCATTGAATGTAATTCATTGTAATTAATGAGAGTAGGTAGGTTGGAGGGAAGAGATCGAGGAGCCCCCTTTTGTAAAATAATCTTTGTATATAGATTCATTAGGAAAATATATTAGAGAGAAGAGAGCCGAGACTTTGTTGCAGTCCGAGCTTGAACACATTATAAACAGACATTTTGAGATTAATACAAAGAGCAGTTTTTCCTGCATAAGATTCTTTGTCTATTTCCATGTGTTTTATGAATGTCATCTGTGTATGTGCTTATGAATGTATGTTGTAGATGTATGTTATATTCCATCTGCAGGGATAGACACAATTATTTGTCTGTGAGTTTCTGATTTCAAGTTCAGGTTCTTTGTGGCTAAACGCAAGGGGTTGCATGACAGAATGTTGAAGACTCTGTGAGCTAGTGCAAAGAGTGCACATCCGAGTTTTGTGGAATTCAGGAAAATACGTGCCAGGAGGGCACACCAGAGAAATCATAAACTCAAGGGAGAAGCCTCAAGGTTACTGAACACCTTGGAGGTAGGACTGTGCAGAGGAGGGCACAAAGAGAAGACAAAATTGCTGAGGATTCTTTGAAGCTCTACCAGGTGGGCATTGAGCATGTTCAAGGAGTGCACAAAAGAACTTTGTTTTGAGTTCAGAGATAAGAGAAGTGTCTGTAGAGAAGACACTTACAGAGTTATTGAATACTCTGTTGGCTCAAAAAGGAGTGCTGGTGCATAAGTTGCCAAGAGAGCACTTATATCCCTTCAAGGAGTGAAAGGGATTTTATAGAGTTGTTGAATACTCTGGAGGAAGACCTGTGCAAGGAGTGCACCAGGACAACACTTAGAAAAATTGTTGAAGACAACCAGTTGAAGGCCGATCAAGCACAAGGAGTGTGTAGAGAAGAGAGCTTGTTTTAAGTTCCAAAGTTCAGGAGGTTGAGTGCAGAGTGTGCCAGGAGGAGCACCAAAATTCTTCTAAGGAAGATGCAGAAGGACTGAATCCCTTAGAGACTGAGCGAGTTGAAATGTCATAAGATATAACACAAGGAGTGTGCAAGAGTGGACTTATTCCAAGTCCCAAATCTCAGGAGAGACAACGTCTTTAGAATGTAGGTGAGACCAAAGTCATCGAGCTCGTAGAGGAATCAAAGGTCGAGGCCTTTGAAATGTTGGAAATCTTCCAAGTCAGGAAGAAATTGATAGCTCAGGAGGAGGAGTGTCGGCAGGCATTAGATCAGTTGCAGAGGAGGAAATCTGGACCATCAAATCTCATGTCCAGACATCCAGAAGAGCACGTAGGAGGAGAACAAATCTAATTTGTCAGATCTAAGTGTGTGGACCAACAACGGTTGGATCCAGAAGAACGTGCACAAGGTTTAAACCCTTTGGAGCTGCATAGGAGAGTGGATATCGCGAAAAATGAAGTCCCGAAATCATCGGGACCCTCCATTGAAAGGGGACACATGGCAAGGGATCAACATTTCACTGACTTGTAGGTGGGAAAGGTCAGAGGGTAGAATCATGAGAAATCGTGAGGTCCGAGTTCAGGATTTGATCTTAGTCATTGGATCAAGGAGAGATCTAGACCGTTGATTCATTTTGGGGGAAGGAATATCAACATTTCGGGAGTCGAGAGTGTGAAGGAAGCTACTCTCGGAAGTCGTGAGTCGCGAAATCCTGATTCGTGAAGAAAGAATCTAGACTGTCGGATCATGGGAGGTTTAGGACTGTTGATATGAGGTGAGGAAGTTGAGAGTTCAGATATCGGGAAAAGGGAGCAAAGCTACATCGCGAACCCCCGATACATGAAATCCCGACGTGCTCGGAATGTGGACCCTAGGCCGTAGTTGGAGGTCACATAAGGAAGAATTTAAGGGAGGAGCTAGGGACCATTAAGCCCTATTTCATAGTTTCGAGAGTCAGGGAGTCAGGGTTGACTCATACGTAGAAGTCCCAAAATCGGGAAATGCAAAGTGCCTCTATGTAGGCTTGTGGTCACGGGTAGTGGTCACGTGGAGGGAAATTCCGCCTAGTGCTTGTTCGCGCAGGCAGAGTTTCATAAGGACTTGTGGATTTGTTCGTTGGATTCAAGTAGGGAATCGAAGAGCTAATCCAGCTCGAGGGAGATAATTGGAATGATCCTTGACTGGGAGGTCAACGAACCCTGCCGAGGTATGGGGTTTGCGTCACCATCTCTTTTAGAGATATGTTTTCCGCTCAGCAACTCCATTTTGTTGCGAAGTGTAGGGAACTATGTGCTGTAATTGAATCCCTGCCTCATGATAAATATTCTGGATCTCATGGTTGACATACTCTCCCGCATTATCGGTTCAGAGGATTTTGATTTTCTTTCTTGACTGTGTCTCAACCAGGGCTTTGAAATCTTTGAGGTGTTGAAAGACCTCTAATTTTTGCCTGAGAAAGAAAATCCATGTGAAGTGTGAGAAATCATCAACAAAAATGAACATGTATCTTGCTTTGTTGATTGATGGATGCAGAAAACGGCCCATAAGGTCACTATGGATCAGATCTAAAGGAGAGGAAACTCTCTGAGTCTTTCATTTGTCGAATTTCTCTTGAGGGTGTTTTCCAAGAACACATCCCTCACATATTCCTTTGGAGAAATGGATGTCTCGTAGACCATCAACCAATCATTTATTGCTAATTTGTTGCATATATATGAAATTTAAATGCCCAAACCTTTCATACCATATCCTACTGATTTCATCAACATGGGTAAGCAGTAAAGAAAAATCTGGTTCAATAAATTCAGAAAATGTGTAAATCCAAGATTGATGATTTACCTCACCGGTAGAAAATCTGGAATTGGTTTGCATGTCATAGATATCCACTGCATTAGGTGTGAATATGACTTTCTTTCTGCTGCCAAAAATTTTCATCTGATACATAGAGAGAAGATTGACGAAAAGTTTGGGAACGTGCAACACATTCTTGAAGCTTTCGTTTGTGAGTTCAATCCTTCCTTTACCGGTGAACTTGACTGGAGAGTTGTCCCCCATCATAATAGGAGGACCTTTTCATGCATCCAATGAAGAATAGACCTCTTTTGTGGCATCTATGTGGTGTGATGCTCCTGAATCTACGATCCAAGCATCGAGAGAGGAGTTGATGGAAATCAAGGCATGGATAGAATTGTCTTTCTTGGGATTCTGATCTTCTGGATTCTTCTTCTTGGAACCTTCGGGGATGCGATCTCCAAGGTTGTTTTGCTGAAGTATTTGAGTCATTATATCTATCTATTTCTGCATGCAAGCAGATCCTGGATGGAATCCTTTATGGAAGTATGTGCATTTATCCCCTTTTCTTCCCTTTCCACCTTTGGCTTCAGAGGCATCGTTGAAGGGTTTTGAGTACCCTTATTTGGATTTGCATGAGCTTTCCTTTTGTCTTTATATTCATATTTCTGATATTGATGACCGCTTCCATATTGCACAGTAAGTGCATGCACCTTTGGGCCTTTGATTTTTCCCATGTTGATGAGCTTGGTCTGCTCTTGTGTCAGAGATTCGATAAATTCCTCAAGAGAAGGCATCTTCCAGGTGGCTCTAGAGGTGAATCTGACTGAATGAAATGTGGATACAAACACTAAGAATTCAGGACCAAGCATGGAGAGAATGGTGAGAACCATTTGTTTCTCCTCCTTAGATTTATCAACCCCACAAGCCTTGAGTTGCGACATTAAATCCTTATATTTTGTAAAGAAATCTTGGAGATTGTCGAAGCTTTTGGATCCGATGTGAGCAATTCCACCTTGATCATGTGTCCCCTCATCTCATCCCATTTTCCAAAGAGCCCTTACATGGTGGTCCAGGCTTCATTGAGGGTTTTACAGGAAGATATGTGAAAGAGGAGATAAGGAGAAATGCGACTGCAAATTGTTCTGAATGCTTCATCCATACGAATTAGATACTTGGATTTTTCTATGGCTGATGTTGGTTCTGTCTCCTTGTTCATGGTTAACCTATACAATCCTCTGCTTTGAATATGCACGATCATCTTCTCCTTCCATGCAAAGTAATTGTAATGTGTAAGAATTAATTCTTTTGAAAAATCCATTTTTTGTTGTCTTCAATCTTCGGTACCTGCAAAAATAATTTGGTGTGTTTTTTCCCTAACAATCCGCCGGCTCTGATAATGTGTAGAACTTGCACAAAATAGATCTAGCTGAGAATTGACATACACAGTTGCAGAGAAAATAGAAGAAAAGAGAAGTAGGAAAGAAAGAATGGAAGAATTCTCATTAACCAAATGAATAATTGATAATTTACACATGAAATAATCTGTATAACTCAACCAATGTGCACTGGAGGAGATGCTCTATAGTGGTGGTCTAGAGTGATATGGACACACACCAACAATTACGGGAGTAAACTACCACCTTGTCTAGTCTCTCAGGTAGTTACGAGAGTGAACTGCCACCTAGCTGAGTTAACTAGTCTATCAGTTTTCAGTTAACTGACTAAAACAAAATGAAGTGAGGAGGAGATCACATAATCATGGGTAATGCGCTAGTCTGGTGATGATCCCAAGGACAATGTGTATTAGCTGGTGATGATCCTAATGTTGCATGGTGATAAAACCAATGTAGCATCTAGACTCCACTCAACTGATCAAACTGAAGTGAAAACTGAAGAGAATATTCTCCCTAGAAGAATATTCTTCCTAAAATATAGGAGACTGAATAATGACTAATAAACATAGGAAAAACCTTAGGAAAAAGAAATCCTAGGTGTGTGTGAAGTAACTCCAACATATTTTGTGATGGTTATAATTGGAGTGTCGAGAGGGTTTTTAAGGTGCTAAATCCATTTATGCATTCAAAAATACAATTTAAACAACAAAAAATAGTGATTTGACCAAAGATATGTTTAGTGAAATTCCATGAAAATTTTCAAAAAATCCAATATTTAGACAACACCATTGAGATTATATCATTATAAAATAACATTTTTTAATTATTTAATATTAATGATATTTTTTAATTATGTATGTATGTATTTATTAAAAAAAAATTATTAAATTAAATTATTCAATATAATATTAAAATGCTTTTAACCTTTTAAAATAGAAAAAATTAAGGTTTAAGATAAAAGGAAATCAAAGAAATGGATATTTTATGTGCTTTATTAGTCCCTACAAAGCAGGGACTATAGCTTTCGGTTAGAGTCATACTGAGTTGACTTTTTTCTATATCTTAGATGCTGAGAGAAATGAGCTAGTAAAGAAGAAGTGGCCTCTAACGCCTCCAATGGGATTTGGAAACAATAAGGGGCCTCCACCGATTCATAATATATGCCTTCCTATGAACTACATCCTTGGGATGGAAGCACATCTGGACTATATCATGAACGTTTTTTTATGTACATGTATGTGGATGGAAGTACTAATGTTAAGGGACCACGCCATTGCATATTGTGGTTCAAAAATTCTAGAGGCACCTTGCTATGATTTATGGAATTTTATTAACTTTTTTAAAGGTTCTTGTTTTTGCTAAGTAACACCTTATGTTTTATTTTTTAAGTTTTAATATTTTTGCATTAAAATTTTTGAGATGTGTAAACATTGACAGTGGTTTTTCCTATGACACAATTTTTCATTTTAAAAAATATTAATGGGAGTCACTGCTCTCTCTGTAGCAAATTTAGAACTTTCAGAATTGCAATTTATACTTATAATAATTTCCAGTTTCGTTGACTTTCTATTAATGGATTTCAAGTTTTTCATGATAATGAAAAACCCCGTAACTTTCATTTTCTATCTATGAAGTGCTTCCTTCATTTTTTTTTTTTAATTTGAGGAAGGTTCCAGAATGAGAATGGTAGAGATAAGTTTCTGGCTGCCATGAATGCCACCAGGGCGGTAGTTGTTGTGTTGTTGCCGTTCACAGCTTCAAACGGTATGTAAAGTGAATTTTATGACCTTTTTCTTTCGTATTTTTATACTGAATGGATATTTTAGTGGTTGAAATTGAATAATAAATCTTGGTGAATGGATATTTTAGTGGTTGAAATTGAATAATAATTCTTGGTAGAGTTTGAGAGTGAGATTTATGCTTTTATTTGCAAAAAGATTAAGCATAAAGGGGGAGGTTTATATCTTCCAGAAGATGAAGATGACTGCGCTAAAATCTGCATAAACAAAGAGAGAACCACCCATGGTAAGTGCGACGATTTGGGTTGCCTCTACGACTTCGATCACTGAGCTGCTTCTAATGTATATATATATATATATATATATATATATATATATATATATATATATATATATATATATATATATATATATATATATATGTGGAAGTTGAAAATAGCTATTTCCATTGTTTAAATTGAAAAATGGTTATATATATATATATATGGAAATTCGAAAATGGTGATATATATTGAAAAGGGATAAGAGGAAATAAAAGAAATGGATATTTTATGTGATTTATTTAAATTAAAAATAAGAAAATGGTCAGAGATATATTTTTTGGAAAATGATAAAAGTTATTATAACCAAGTTATTAGGTTATTAATTGAAAATGAAAATAGTTATCTTTTTAAAGATATATATTATATTTATAATAATTTTTTATTAATTAAAATTTTTATTTTTTAAAAATAATATATTTATAATAAATATTTATTAATTAAATTTAAAAAAATTGGTAATTCAAATTTTTATTCATTTAATTTATAGTGAATAACAACATAAGAATATCAAATGGGTAAAACTCTCACACGTGAAATAAACAATTTTTGTATAGTTATTTTTTTTTTTCAAATAGAAAAAAGTATTTATATTAGTAAATATAAATAAGTCCTTTACAAAATAACCATATGTTTTTTTTGCATAACTACTTCCTTTTACATAGTCATAGTATGATATCAAAGTATAAAGCTATCCTTTCTTAAAAGGTTGTTTACAAAATAAACATAGTCTTCAATTGTACAAAAAGATTATACAATTGTCATTCTTTCAAAAATCTATGTATGAACTGTTCTTTTTGCATAATATATCACACCTTCTTCCAGTTGTAGTGTCTGTTTTGAATTCTTTGTAAATATGTTGTGCTTTTAAAAGATGGAACTTTCCACTCAATTCTAATGTCAATAATTATCTTCGAGTTTCCTATGAGTTGTAAACTTTTAATCTGTTTAAAATGAGCAAAGAACAAGATACACGATAGTGCTAAAAGTTCACCCGCACCACATTTCGAACTCTCACATTGTGAGGCTCCATCAAAGAAACCCACTGCGAGATTCCAATCTAACATTGGAGGCCTAGTAACGCTATGATGTTGGGATTTTTGTATTTTTTTTTGTTTTCACCCAAATATTGTAAAATTCTGTTGCAAATCCTAGCCAAAGAAAGATTTTGTTCTTAAAAAATAATCATATTCCTGTGTTTTCAAATCTCCCAACAAATAAAGAAAGGTACTTCTTTCCAAAATTCCATCTCCTTAAACCAATTTTGGAAGAGTCCTCATCCCCAATTCCTCTCTAGTTTAAGTTCCTTTAAGATGGAATTCCAAATGTCTTTGGTAAACAAACAATCAACCATCACATGATTCAAAGATTCCTCTTTTGGCCCACACAACACACATCTACTAGGACCAATCATACCTCTTTTTGTCAAATTATCCCAAGTAAGTATTTTATTTTCAAACATTAACTAACATAATAATTTAACTTTTAAAGGTATCTGTCATTTCCAAAGTTCTAAGTACCATTCATTTTGAGAGACCTCATTGTCATCTAGAGATTGTACTTAGGTCTGTTTTGCATTTACTTGTCCTCTTTTGGTAATCCAAGACCACAATAATGTATCTTTGTCTGCATTTAATTCAATACCAGATCCAACTAATCCTTTTACATATAAATCCCATTCCTCTTTCTGTTCTCCAGCTAGTTTAGTCCAAGAATCTCTGTATTTTTCCTTCTGGAAGAATTTTGGTCTTCAATTGCAAGAAATCCTACTTATGCTAGAAATTTTATACCATTTTAGGGTACTTGTTAAATGCTTTAATAATTTATAATATGACTATGTCCCAATCATCATATCCTCTCCTATCCTAATATCCCATCCATTTTTGGGCTTCCAAGAAAGCCAATTAATAATGATCTCCAACATTTTTGCATATCTAAAAATTTAATTTCCTTGGAAACATAATAGATCCGGAGTTAAGATGAATTTACACTAGTGTAATATATGAAAACATTAAAACATCATTAAAATTTAATGCAACCATTTATATTTAATTTAAAAAACAAGAATATAAAATAAAAAAAATACTTATATGATAATTATAATTAGAGAATAGAAAGGTAATATTTGTTGAATAATTATTGTAATGTATAAATCAATGATATAGAATGTTCTTACACCATTTTTAAAGTTTGTATTGAAAATTTATATAGAGTTAGAGTCAAATTTCCTCCCTAACATGCTAATATCAAATGGTATAGTAACATGCTAATATCAAACGGTATAGTAATAAAAGAGGTGTGATACTTATATGATAATTATTACAATTTAAAAGTCAAGGAGAAGTGTGAACGGTATAGTAATAAAAGAGGTGTGATACTTATATGATAATTATTACAATTTAAAAGTCAAGGAGAAGTGTGATACTTGTATGATATATATTAAAATTTAAAAGTCCATGATATAAAGTAAGCATAATAATATATTAAAAAAACCTTTGCACTAACTTCTACCTAGATTAACAATGGAAGTCCAAATCATTGTAGCTTTGAGAGATATAAGAAGTTCATATAATCTCATATTCATTGGTTTCTTTGAGGTTTATACCACTAAGGTTTACATACCTCATGAAGTTACAATGATGATGAATTTGGTCATGGCTAATACAATATAATTGAAGTAGAGGTGCTTAATAGTCATGAAGTTACATAATACAATATAATTGAAGTAAAGGTGCTTAATAGTCATGAAGTTACATTGTTCTTGAATTTGGTCATTGTGTTAATACAATAAAATTTAATTAGAGATGTTTATACATAAAAGCCAAAAGTGTAAATCAGTGATGCTTTGCATATTTGTCCAAACCAGTGGAATAAAGTATAAAAGGTTAATTTTGAAAAAAATAATGGAAATCTATTTTTTATTATAAATTTGAAAATAACTAATTCCATTATATCAAATATAATGAAAAAATAACATATTTTAAATTTTAAAGCTACATTTATCTCATATATAAGATAAGAATGACACGTTTTAAAGTCTAACGTTACATCAATATCAATAATTCTATCTAACAACCTCTCAAAATTTAAACCTAAATTATTATCACAACAATTACTCCAAATTATTAAATTACATTTTAAAAATCTACACAAAATCAATAATATGTTTATTATTATATATATAAACATTATTGCTATTTTCATTTACATTGAAAAATCAATATCATAATAGACATATTAAAAAAATAAAGTTGAACTATATTTTTGTTCACATATGAACACATATATATATGTCATTCAATTTCAAACATGCTTAAAAGATATATATCATTTGAAGTATTTTTTAACTATTGTATTATTATTTTCCATTAATGACTAAACTAATTTCAAAAATCAATGTGATGCACGAGCATCCTAACTCTAAAACCTAGTACATTTGATAAGACTTGGGGTCTTCATTTACTAAGGAATTGGTTTCCTAATTGAGTAATTTCATATGTTTCTAGGGAATTCTAGAATAATTGTGTAATTAAGATTGAGAGCGATGAATGAATTGTAAATGTTCTTGAATGTATAAGAACATGAGAGACTGAGACAATTAGATAGATTCTAGAGATCTTAGTTTTGTTATTGATCTCATGAGGATTGTGAATCCTAAGGATAGGAATTGAATGATAGGTTTGTGAATATGTGAGGATCCTTAGGAATTGTTAGAGAATTTGGTGGATTTGAACTAATTATGTTCATAATCCTTGTGCATAACATTGTGATCCTTGAGAGGCATTGGAGAGGTTGGCCATTAGAGAAAAACAATTTAGGCCATAGAGAGGTAGGTCATTCATTGAAAAATTAGGCCATGAAAGAGAGAGGCCTCTTGAATGAAATTGAGGCAAGAAGGCAAAAAATGCCCTATGTAATTGTATGTACAGGGTATGCATTGAATGAGAAAGGAAATACTCTATTTTGAGTATGATGGACTGTTGAAATCCTCTAATGATTGTCCTGAGATTGTTATAAGTCTCTATATATGGCATTAAGATTGTGATTTTAGGTGAACTTGCAGGTTCAAGTCTATTTGTAGGTATGACTACAAACTTTATTCCAGATTTATAGGTGAGAGAAACGTGGACGAAGAGTCCACTAGAAGGAATTTCGAGACAGTTGGTTCCATTCATGACTGGAATGAGGGATCTTATCCAGTGATCAGCAATCACTGTAAGGATCGTTGATCCATATTTTCGTAAGTTGATGCATAAATGGTTTTAAAGAGATCGAGAAATATTGGTCGTCAGATATGGACAAAGAGATTAATGAGCTAGGGTTGTTTGATTGATCCCCAAAGGAGTGAAAAAAAACATCTAGATCAATAATTGATCATTGATCATAATTAGATCAATGATCTCCATTAATCATTGAACTAGCACATTGTGTAATCCACATTACATTGGATCGAGATTAAAGAAGATAGATCGACGGTGTGGATGGGTTTCGTGTTTTGGAGTTTCTAGAGTGTTAATTATAAAGTAAAATGCGAATTAATCCTGTGCATTGATCAATTGAGGTACGTGTCATTCATAGCCTCTTTCACATTCCTTTGAGCACGTGGTAAAAACACCTTTTGAATTCACAAAAGGTTCCACAGTTACAACTCTAGGTCATATGAGGTAAAGGGTCGAAGTATTTGGAGGCTTGATACTAAAATCATGTTATCTCCTTTCGATTTATCTCTTAGTTCGAGCGTTGATCACATGGAGAAAAAGGTAATCCCTCAGGGCCATATGCACACTCAAATGTTAAGTGTCTTTTGAATTGGGTTATGGACTAAATTCTTAGTCTTGTAAGATGAATTTGGAGGAAAACACCTGAGCATTAAGAGCCAAATTTCCATTACATTGTAGAGACAATGGGCAAATGAAGGAGCCGATCCATCCCATGTGATTGACTTAGGAGGGCATTTTGATCCAGATACAAAATAAAGACCCTGCATAATTTTAATTATGTAGAGTTTTAGTCCTTTACCCGATTAAAACAAAGTGATCCTTGGGACAACTTATTTGAAGGTTTTTGGGTGCAGTTGAAATTGAAGTTTCCATACTATGGGTTATCCTGGGGTAGGATATCATTTGGTATCAGATCTTGTAACACTCTTTGGAGTTTGGGATTGAGAAGAATACTCTCTGGAAGGGTGGAAAAAATTACAGAAATGATATGTTCTTAGAGGAATCTCTCTTGGAAAAATCAATAGGGAGATTGATATTCTAAAGTGAGATTTGCAACATGACATTACAGACAAGGAGATTAGAGCAAGCAAAATTTTCCATAGAGGATGAAAGAAACAAGGCAAGTGGATGTAGAGGCAATTACACAAAGGAGTTTAGATTTGTGAAATCTGATGAAACAAAGATAGAGTTGTTGGAAGTCAAGATCAAGAAGAGATCTTGAAGGAAGGATTGATATGTTTTATGCTAACTCTATTTTTGAGATTGTTTGCAGGTTGAGTAGACAATAATATTGGATAATAGCAGACAAATAGGAGAGTTGTGACAAAGAACCAATTGTGTTCTTTAGTGAAGAGAATGTGAGCTCTTGAAAGAGAAATTGTGGAAAATAACTTGATAATTCTAGCTGAGGTTGGATGAGGAGGACAAGTTGAATGTTTTCAAGAGAAATAAATTGGATCTGTAGAATCCAATAAGAGAAAGGAGTGTTCAAGGAGGTTCTAAGAGAGAGAGAACCACAAGAATACCAGAATACTAGGCTAAGGAGAGGCTTAGTAAGGTATAGGTAGCAGGCTAATGGAGAGAGCTTGTTACAAAGGCTTGCATGCAGTATACAAGTGGACAAGGTAAAGATATAAGGAGATGAAGACAATGATTATTGATGGTCATTGCATGGGTTCAAAGAAAAGCCACAATCGAGGGAAGAAAGATGCTAAAGTAGATGACATGAAAAAGAGGATGAATCAAGAAGAGTATGACAAATAAATGGATGAGCTAAAGGAGAGGCTCAATGTCATACAAATGATGTTATAGAAGAAAATGAAAGAGAACCATAGATGATGATGGAAAGTGAAGAAAGTCAAGTGGCCAGTGATGCAACTATTTTAGAAGAAATTAAGGAAAATATTGAGGATCTTGGAGCACATATTGAGTGCTTGGGTGAAGGAGGAACTCAAAGGAGTTGACTTCAGGCAAAATCCATTGACAGAGGAATAAGTTCACTTCTATGAACTAGAGCATGGAGGCATCCTTGGAGAGGATGATGATGAGAGGAGACAAGTTGAGATTCTCACAAACTGCTTGGAGAGTGAAGATGAGAGACTTGTAGGAAGTCTCATGAACTCTTTGGAGAGTTCATATTAGCAAGTGGATATGATGACAGGGAAATCAAAGGAGTATAGAGAGCCTAATATTTTTAAATATGACATTTCGTGTGTGGTTGCAGGATTTACAGGTGATGGATAGTCATCTGAAGTTGTCATAAATAAGAAGGAATAAAAAGAAATGTATCAAAACATTGAAAGAGGACATGAGTCGAGGTCCATTCTGATAGGGGATGAGGCCACATTGTCTCATGAAGACAACCAAAGGAGATCTCATACATGTTTTTCCAGGGATATTGTTGAGAGACATTTAGAGAAGATTGTTGCTGCACAAAGAAAAGGATATTTATCTCATGAGGATAGCCAAAGGGAAGTTGAAGATAAGCATTCAAATGAAATGCTTACAATATGGGATGAAGAGATTGAGTTGCTAGAAGAGTTTTTGAGGAAACATGATCCAGAAAGAAGACAAAGTACAACCAGAAGAGAGCAAGCATGTTCAAAAGTGAATTACAGTGAAGGAGAGGTTCCCATAGCATCTAAAGCAAAGGTGGTAAATTCTGATTTTCAAATTAAATTGAAGGATGCAAGCATAACCAAGAATAATGAACATGAATGGGAAGTAGCCTCAAGACTATTTCTTAAGGATGAATTTGAACCTCAAATTCAACATTCTGAATTGGATAAAATTGAGGAAGAAATAATTTTTTTGGAGCAATGGTTGGCTAAGGAACAATTAATGAAGACTGCAGAAACTTTACATCTCTGAAGGAGAAGATTAAAAGGCCAAATGACAATAACATGGATGAAGAGAAGAGTAAGAATCATGAAGATATAATAGAAGAAAGGATGCAACAACTAGTGGACAAAAATGATAACCAAGTTCAACAAATGAATAGCAGTAAGAACAAGAAATTTCAGCAACTAGTGAGAAACGACAACAACCAAATTCAACAAAGAGACAGTAGCAAAGTGAAAAATGTGTGCCAACAAAATGACAATATGGACATGGAGATTGAGATGATGAGAAAGTTGATGATGACAGTGTCTCAGAAGAGGCATACTAACATGGAGAAGATAGTCAACAACATAGTGCATATGACTGTACAAATATACAACAGTAGAGAAGGTGGAAAGAGACACAACCAAATTTGGGATCCAGGAAAGTTACATACAATAGAAACAAGGCAGCAAAGAAATGAAGAAAGAGGAGAGATTCATCACAAAGTTTGGGATCCAGGTGGATTCCAAATCAAAGAGAACCATGATCAGGAGATCATGAAACATTATAAAACTAGGAGTTTGATGCAAGATCATCCTGACTCCAAAACCTAGTAACTTTGACAAGACCTAGGGGGTCTTCATTTACTAGGGAGTTGGTTTCCTAAGTGTGTAATTTCCTATGTTTCTAGGGAATTCTAGAATAATTGTGTAATTAAGATTGAGAGTGAGGAATGAATTGTAAATGTTCTCGAATGTATAAGAACACGAGAGATTGAGAAAATTAGAGAGATCCTAGAGATCTTAGGTTTGTTATAGATCTCATGATGATTTTGAATCCTAAGGATAGGAGTTGAATGAGAGGTTTGTGGATCTGTGAGATTCCTTAGGAGTTGTTAGAGAATTTGGTGGATATGAACTAATTCTATTAAGAATCCTTGTGCATAATATTGTGATCCTTGAGAGGCATTAGAGAGGTTGGCCATTATAGAAAAACAAATTAGGCCATAGAGAGGTAGGCCATTCATTGAGAAATTAGTCCATGAAAGAGAGAGGCATGTTGAATGAAATTCAGGAAAGAAGGTATAAAATGCCTTATTTATTTGTCTGTACATAGTATGCATTGAATGAGAAAGGAAATACTATATTTCGAGTATGATGGAATATTGAAATCCTCTAATGATTGTCCTGATATTTTTATAAGTCTTTGTATATGGCATTAAGATTGTGATTTTAGGTTAACTTTTAGGTTCAAGTCTATTTGTAGGTATGACTGCAAACTTTATTCTAGGTTTGTAGGTGAGCTAATTGTGAAAGAAGAGTCCACTTGAAGTAATTTCAAGACAGAAGAAAGTTGGTTCCATTCATGACTAGAATGAGGGATCTTATCTAGTGATCATTAACCAGCGTCAGGATCATTGATCCATATTTTCGTAAGTTGATGGATAGATAGTGGTTTTAAAGAGATCGAGAATTATTGGTCGTCAGATATGGAAAAAGAGATTAAGGAGATAGGGTTGTCAGATTGATCACCAAAGGAATGAAAAGAAAACATCTAGATTAATCGTTGATCAATGATCTTCATTAATCGTTGAAATATCACATTGTTGAATCCAAATTGTTGGATCGATATTAAAGAAGATAGATCAATGGTGTGGATGGGTCTCACATTTTGGAGTTTCCAGAGCATTAATTATAAATCCAAATGCGAATTAATCTTGGGTGTTGATCAATTGAGGTATGTGGCATTCGCAAGATCTTTCACATTCCTTTAAGCACATGGTAAAAGAACCTTTTGAATTCATGAAAGGTGCCACAATTACAACTCTGGTTCATATGAGGTAAAGGGTTGAAGTACTTGCAGGATTGACACTAAAATCTTGTTAGATCCTTTCAAGTTAGCTCTTGGTTCGAGCATTGATCGCATGGAGAAAAAGGTAAGCCCTCAGGGCCATATGCACACTCATTTATTAAGATCCTTTTGAATTGGGTTATTGAATAAATTCTCAGTCTTGTAAGATGAATTTGGAGGAAAACACCTAATCATTAAGATTTTTTTTTCCATTACATCGCAGAGACAGTGGGCGAATGAAGGAGTTGATACATTCCATGTGATCGACTTAGAAGGGTGTTTTGATTGAGATATAAAACAAAAACCCTATAGAATTTTAATTCTGTAGAGTTTTAGTCCTTTACTATATTAAAACAAAGCGATCCTTAGGAAAATCTCTTTGAAGGTTTTTGGGAGCAGTTGAAATTGAAGCTGCCATATTGTGGGGTTAGCCTAGGGTAAGCTATCACAATGCATGAAAAATCAAACATAAACTTGTATTTTTTGGACATATCTAAAATTTTATGATGATGATGATGATTAACATCCATTCATACCAGAATTGTTTCATTGTGCCTTAATAAAGGTAATGGATTACTTTGATTTCCTTAGAATTTTATTTCTATGCTCGAAAACAATTAAGAGAAGCATTCCAAAATCACTATAATTTTGATGGCTTAAAAGGTTAGGAAAGTCGGTATTGTGACCAATATTTTGGAATTGTGATCTAATTTGGGTATATGCAGGACACTATAGGAAAAAGTGTTTTTTTATCTTCAACCCTCTTAGTGTCACAAATATGACAGATTCTTTCATCCCATGGTGTTTTGGGAATTGTCAAACACCTAGTTTCACTATGCAATTCATGAGATTTTGTTCTTATTTTAGCAATGTCGATTTTATTCTTTGCGTTAGTCAAAACGAAGAGATACATTTGATCTTATAGATTAGCTTTGACCACCTCCTTATGGTATCTTAGTTTTCTTTCATCCTCTAATTCTTTATTACACCATAGATTCTCCTTAAATTTATATGTAACAATATTTTTAATATTATTAGTATTCTACAAAATGAATTCTTCCTTTATTCCCTAATCATTTAACTATGTCTTGGCATATTTATGCCATCCCCACTTGAACCGTGTGTGGGTTTGGCTAGAGTTTGAAGCAATTTTTGGGAGCCCCTTATTGTCCATGTTCTTTATCTTGTTCTTCTACATTAAGTACCTAATTATAGTCTTGCTATCAATGGGTGAAAGACTCACTTTGTGAGGAGGATAGGATTTGGTGTATTTCGTTTCATTTTGAGATTATAAGTTATAAAATTCTTTTGGATTTTCTCTATCTTTCTCCAAGATTATCTGAAGATATTGCATCCCCAAAATTCACATCCATGTAAGATAACAAGAATGATGAGAGTATTGAAGATGAGTTTTTTATTATCCCATGATAAGCTTTCCACTCTCAAGTTATTTTTGTCCAACATATCATTTTATTACATTTATCATAAACTTAATTTTTTTAATCACTATATTCATTATATATATTATCAAATTTGATTGAGAAAATTTTATGTTGCACATGGAAGGATACCATCAATTTATGATAATTAATTTGATGTATACATACAAAGTGCATTATGCACACCAAATTTAGTAATATTTTATTTGGAGATATGAATATAAACATATCATTTTATCATATGTGTGTGTTTGTGTGTCACTTCATTATTGATGTATTCATTCTTGTAACAAATTTCATGTCACTACATACATAATTAATGAACCTTGGGTATCATGTATTTATCATGTATATTCCATGAATATAACAAGAGTAAATTATGTTTCGTAAATGGATAGGAATGAAAGAATAATTTATAGTTTTATGGAATTTTGATATGACCCTAAAGGTGGCATATACTGGGTTAAATGTATATAAAATGGTTTATCATAATAAAACAATAAATCCTAATAAAATAAAAGAACCTCCTCAGAATAACATTAATACATCCATATATCCAAATCATATGTGTAACATCCCTGCTATAATCTTCATTTTAATTAATGCATAATGTAGATACAATGTATGGCTATGGCCAAGCTATGTATATGTGAATTCTATTTATTAATTTTCATAAATAAAATTTGATGCCCGAGCGACATTGAGAGAGATGGGGGTTGATTAATCCAAAAGAGAGGAGGGGTCTAGAAAGGGGGATTTTATTCATGAATTTAATTCCCAAATCCTTTTCATGTTTTTAATGTTTTGAGTTAACCTTATATTTTTGTTGTTGAATGTTCCCAAAGCCAATCATTGAATTATTTTAAGAGGGTGGGTGTGAGGAGTCACATCCCATATTTATTAGGAACATCGAGCTGAGTACAATTAGTTTGGGGAAGAGTTTAAGTCAAACAAAAAACAAATGGAGAGGAAATTTGTATGGCCAATGGGGAAAGTTTTAGACAGTCACATTTTTGCATGAACATCAAGAAGACAACATGAAGAAGTGCATTGGAGCTGGAGCAACAATGGAGGGTGAATTATGGAGAATTTTTGGATTTGGACACTAAAGAATCAAGTTTCTAGGTGATCTAGATTATTTTGGGAACGATATGAAGGAAAAAATATAACATAGATATAAAAAAGAAATAAATAGAGATATGGCAAGGAAAAAAATAATACAATAAAGCTCAGATTCTATTAATGACTGTCTGGAAATACAAAAGACCGTAAATGCAAAAGCACACAAGCTAGCTAGAATGGTGGTAGCTTATCTATGAGAAGAGATGTGTCAGTTATGCTCATTCACAAGAAGTTGATTACAATGAGTCTCGAAAAGGATTTCTTAACATAAAGCATAAATGATAAAACCCTAAAAATCCAAAACCCTAATCCTGAGAGATGAAGTGCCAAAAGGTTTGTGGGCCCCAATGGGGGTAGTTGATACATCAACTTCCCAAGGGTGTAACTTTTGCATACAATCTTTGTTTGGGGTGTTCGATACCTCATTGGAAAGGTCTATCCAAGAAGTACAAATTTTAGTAAAATTGAAGGTATGTTGTTGGCAACCCTTTCCCCCCCAAAATTCCAAAAAAAAACATCATTTAGGGCCTCAAAACAACCCCGGAAGTTTGGGACCCGAAAAACTATAAAAAATTATCAAAACAAAAAATTGTTCTTTGAACCAGTGGAATAGGTGGGTGGCCATCAATATCCATTTGGATAATTACTCCCCCCTTAGGAATAAATGGTCCCCATTGTGTCAAGTGACTCCATCAGATGGGTAAACTTCTATTGAATCTGACTCCCGGTAAGCCACTTGCCCTGATGAAGAAATTACCCTACTTTGAGGACCCGATAGATTTGGATGGTCTGTTGGCAGGTGTACTTTGTCTTGTTGTCCATGATCCTATCAAATGTCACCTATTCGATGCAATTAGGATTGATTTCTTTAGGGGACAACTGCTCAAACACATATGAAGTGTCCAGGAGAGGTGGAAAATATGGTTAGAGCAATTCCACATTAAATATCGGGTGCAAGACAAGGAAAGGAGGAATACTTAATTCAAAATAATTCTCACCCACAACCTTGGTGATGGTGTAAGGCCCATATCTGAGTGGGAGTATCTTCCGATGGGGTCATGTGAGGCACTCTTTCTGCAAATGCAACCATACCTTATCTCCCACCTGAAATTTGTGTGGTACATGATGTTGATTGTGCTGTTACTTGTACTTGGCATTGGATTTCTGCATACTATCATGAAATCGTTGTTGGATGTGTTGGATGTACTCAAAAAATTTGGCTACCAAATCAACCTCGGTCTGAGCATGGGAGGACTCTTCTTGTGCAGCTGCAATGGGCATAACTACGCCAATGGGGGCCAAAGGTTGGAACCCCAAGCACACATAAGAAGGGTTGTGGAAAATAGAGTTGTACAAGGATCAGTTGTAGCTATGTTGAACATAAGGAATGTTTTCATCCCATGTGTGTGGATGTTTGGAACTATACATCCTCAGGATATGAACAATCATCCTGTTGAGTACCTTTGTTTGTCCATCAGTCTGTGTGTGGAAGGAAATCGATTTGGTCATCTTGGTGTCCATCATCGACCATAGGTTGGACCAAAAAGTGCTCAGGAAAATACTTTCTCAATTGGATATAATAGTTTGTGGGATCCAAAAATGAACCCAAAGATGTGTGAAGAAGAGATTGGTAGTGGCCTCGACTATGATGATCTTCTTGCAAGGTGCCAATATTTCCATCTTAGAGAATCGATCAATGACCACGAAGACACAGTCATTCCCATGCTTGGTTGAAGGAAGATCGTACATGTAGTCCATGGAGATGGACTCCCAAGGCCTATTCAGAGTAGGAAGAGGGGTGTATAGCCCCTGTTTCTTGATGGTGGGCTTGGAAATGGCGTAGGAAGTGTAGGATATAATGTACTTGTGAACATCTTGTCAAGGTTTCAACCAATAAAAATGATTTTGCAGTACTTCCATTGTCTTTTCTACACCAAAATGTCTCGTTTCCCGGATGTAATGAGCTTCCTAGATCAATTTTTCATGCTCGCTTGAAGGAACACAAAGATGGATTAGATGGCATAACAATCCATCCTGGATATGAAAGTTGGGAATTATTTTTCTTGCGCTCAACATCTGAGAGGAAGTAGCAAATTCAAATTCATTATTGTATAATTGTGGCCATCCATATGTCCCATATCCATAGGATTTAAGAACTATGGTTAGTGAAGACACTGGTTGTCGACTGAGGCAAGATGCAACATGCTTGGTGCTACCCTTCTTGTACTTGAAATTCAAGTGGAATTGCTACAGGTACGTGGACTAGTTCTGATGAAGGTCATTCTGTAACTTTCCTTGTGTCTGCATGAATTGTAAAGGTCTATGATCAATGTGGATGATCATTTCCTTACCTATAATGTAATGCTTCCACTGTCGACATTCTTTCACAAGATAGTACATATCTTTATCATAGGTGTGGTAGCTTCGAACAACATCATATAGAGTTTCACTATGATAGGCTATTGAATTCCCATGTTGAGTAAGGACTGCACCAATAACATACTATGAAGCATCTATATCAATCTCAAATGGTTGTTGCAGGTGTGGAATAATGAGTATTGGTGTTGATCAGCGGTGGAATTTCAAATTCTCGAATACTTTCTGTTGGGGGGCATACCACACAAAATTGGCCTTCTTAGGGAACAAGTGATATGATAAAACCCAAACACAAACCATTAGTAGAAGTTGGCGAGGCCCAATAAGCTGTGGAGCTCAATCACTGTCTTTGGAGCCGACCAATCACAGATGATTTGGATTTTGGATGGATCCACATGTGCACCCTTCTCATCCATGATGTATCCCAAATATTGGATTCTCTGCATGTTGAAGGAACACTTCTCCAAATTGGAATATAACTTGTGTTATCGTAGGGTGCCCAATACCTACTGAATATTCTCCAAATTTTCCTCCCAAGTTTTGTTGAAGATGAGGATATCATCCAAATATACAACCACAAAGTAGTTTACAAATTATTGTAATACATCTTCCATCATCTACATGAATGTGGTCGGGGAATTAGTCAAGATGAAAGGAATGACCAACTATTCAAAGATGATTTCTTCAGACTTGAAGGTTATCTTACACACATCATTTTTCTCAATCGACACCTGGTGGTAGCCTGACTTCATATCAATCTTACTAAAAAACTTGGCTCCCTTGAGCTAATCGAGAAGATCATCAATACGGGGAATTGGGTATTGGTTCTTGACTGTGATATTGTTCAGGTCTCTGTAATCAATACAAATTCACCATGTCCCTTCCTTCTTCTATAACAAAACAATTGAACTCCCACAAGGTGAGGAGATTGATCTAATGTGGCCCTTCAGAATTATCTCTTGGGTTTGGCGTTTGATTTCTTCATTCTCCATAATAGAATGCATGTACATAGGGCTATTAGGCAGAGGAACATCAAGTGTCATATCAATTGATTTCTTTACCTGACGGTGCACAGGAACCCAAGTAGACAAGAAAATATGTCTTTTTACTCCTCTACTATTCCATCCACCTGTTGTTGCTGGGAAGAGAGACCCCGTGCAAAGGTTTTGGTGGTTGTGGTGACCTTCCGTTCACCTTCCGATTGAGCCATACATAAGAAAAATCTCTCGGTCTAAGAGACCACATTTTTGTACTGCTTCGCAGAGATCAAAGAGACTGCAGTATTTGGGTCTTTCTCTGGTACCCTGTAGAATTGATCTCCCAAATCAATAATGACACTACAGGGCCTAGATTCATAAACAACATGATGCTTCCACATATATGGTTGTCCTAGAAAAACATCACAAACTTCAAGGGGGGAAACATCACACAATACCTCGTCTTTGAAGGCTTTGATTCTATAGTACATGCGACATTGTTGGCTGACGCAGATGTCTAATCCCTGGTTGAGCCAACCAATGGTGTATGGCTGAGGATGCAGGGTCATTGTTGGGTTCAAACTCTTGGCAAAATCTGCTAAAATTGGGTTCTTCTAGCTACCGTTGTAAATAATGAAATGGAGTGGGGTTCCCTTCACCCACATCTATGAGTGGAAAAGGTGCTCCCCTTCTTCAGGGTCCTTTAGCTCCTCTGGTTTGATTTTGTGGCAGTGATGATGACATTGGGTTCTGGATCAATGATCCATATTCCCTTTTATGGTTCTAAATTAGAGTTGAATTTAGCATCCGACCCCGGGGATTTCACCTCAGCCAAGAATAATTATTTGGAGTGACATTCATCATTATTGTGCCAAGGGATTTTGTGGAACTCACACCATTTTCCAGTGTCCTTCTTCGACTTCCCATTACCCTTCTTTGTTGGTGACTTGGGATGGTTATCCTGGGGTTGGCCATCATTGATCTATAGTTTGTCCTGGGAGTTATGGACACCCTTACCATACTTCAGTTGTTGTGGATTTGCAGACCCAAACTGCCACTTGTTCTATTTCTTAAATTTCTGCTCGATTTTGACAACATATCGATAAGAGGCTCCCAATGACGAGATGTATAGAAACTCCACTTTGGTTTGGATGTACCAATGTAGAGCCCCATGGTATTTTAGGACTAGATGTCGCTCAGAGTATTTGATACCCAAATTGGTGCACAAGGTATGTAAATTATTTGTGAACTCTAGGATTGTTTAGCCCCTGTCTTGGCACATTGTGGTCCATCTCGTGTACTGGTCATCATAATTTCCAACAAGGTAATATTGTTCCTTGAGGGCATCAAAAAAAGCGTCCCAAGTGGGCCTTGGCCCAAAAATTACAAACTCATCCTCGAAATGTTTCTCATAGTAATTCTCCCACCAATCTCTGACATGGGGAAGGGCCTTAAGGAGCGTGAAGGTGATCTTTTCACTGTTGAAAAAATTATGGATAGAGAAATAACCCTCTAGCATATTTAACCATTTTTCCAAAGCGTCAACGTCTATTTAGCCTTCAAATAAAGTAATATCGAATTTAAATTGTACCTTGAAGGGCACCGCACCTCCGAAGTGACTTCTAGTTGAAGGTGCCTCTGTTGTTTTCGGCAATTGTCGAAGGATCTGGGAAAACTATCTATCATCTCATTCCTCTATCGTGCGAGGGCTTCCTCGAGAAACAATTTGAAATGATCTCCTACCCCGTTGTCCCTCTTTTATCATACCATGAAATGTTTCTTGAGAACATGAGAGTGGTTGTCTGTTAAGAACTTGAATAAATCTACAAATATAATCACCACAAATACTGAATACACAATAGATCCACAAAGCAAGATAGAAGAAACTACACTTTATTGGAAGAAAACCCTTGAGGTAGGGAAACATCATACAATGGATCCTATTATGGAAGGGATCCTCTCCTGCTCACTTGCCGCTTCGAGGGGGCATCCTCCTATTGAGCTACCGCTCCAAATACAATAATTCTCTTCATGTCTCATTACATTGCTTGAACCCCTTTAGATAGTGCTACCATCACCTAAGAACATTCTAGAGGAGAAATCTTCTAGAAGTAGAACCTTCTAAGAAGTCCTCTTACATTTATTATATCTAATTACCCATTTATTATATCTAACTACCATAGTGGGCCTTATTTAATAATATAGTGGACCTAGTCCACCTTACATTGAATGACATACACTATTATCACTATGGGCCCTCTGGGCCACCCTACTACCTCTCTAGCCACCTTACATTCCACTTGTTAAGAAACAAAGACTGAATACAAAAGCACCACAACAGATATAGAAGAACAATATAGAAAATCACAACTTTATTATATCAAACCCTTGAGGTAGGGCAACACCGTACAATGGATCCTATTATGGAAGGGATCCTCTCCTGTTCACTTGCCTCTTCGAGGGGGAATCCTCCTATTGAGATACCACTCCAAATACAATACTTCTCTTCATATCTCATTACATTGCTTGAACCCCTTTATATAGTGCTACCATCACCTAAGAACATTCTAGAGGAGAAATCTTCTAGAAGTAGAACCTTATAAGAAGTCCTCTTACATTTATTATATCTAATTACCCATTTATTATATCTAACTACCATAGTGGGCCTTATTTAATAATATAGTGGACCTAGTCCACCTTACATTGAATGACCTCCACTATTATCACTATGGGCCCTCTGGGCCCCCCTACTACCTCTCTAGCTACCTTACATTGTCCTCAAGAGAAACAAGACAGAGACCCAACTCTCTATACCTAACCTCGTCAGGGGCATGCACTAAAAACAACAAGGAGAAAACCTCTCTGATACCACTGATCCAGATTATTTTGGGAACAATATGAAGGAATAAATATAACAAAGATATAACAAATAAATACATAGAGATATGGAAAGGAACACAATAATACAATAAATCTCATATTTTATTAACAACTGTCTAAAAATACAAAAGACTGCAAAATGCAAAAGCACACAAGATAACTAGAATGGTTGTAGCTTATTTATGAGAAGAGATGTGTTTTCTACGCTCATTCACAAGAATTTGATTACAATGAGGATCGAAAAGGAATTTTTAACATAAAGCATAAATGATAAAACCCTAAACATCCAAAACCCTAACCTCGTGTAATAAAGCGCCAAAAGGTTTGTGGGCCCTGATGGGGGTAGTTGATACGTCAATTTCTCGAGGGTGTAACTTTTGCATACGATATCCATTTGTGGCATTCGATACCTTGTAGGAAAGGTCTATCCGAGAAGTGAAATTTTCATCTGGGTTAGGGTATGTTGTTGAAAACCCTTGGCTCCCAAAAAGTACAAGAAAAAACATAGTTTAGGGCCTCAAAATAGCCCTAAAAGTTTGGGACCCGAAAAAATGTAAAAAACTGCCAAAACGAAAAAAAAATTTGTTCTTTGAGTCAATGGAATAGGTGGGTGGCCACTGATATCTGTCTAGATCACTAGGCTTGTAGAAGAGCCAGGTTGTTACGGTTGAAGAGTGAACTCATGTGTGAGTTGCACTTGAGCAACAAGCTTGTTGTTGTTTTTGTCCTTGTAGTTTTCATAGCAGTGAGTTCCCTTAAGTTCCCAGTAGTGATATTCCTACTTACTACACTAGAGACACCCTGATAAACAAATGAGACACCAAATGGACTGAGAGTAGTGAAGGGGTGCATTCCTTGGGTTGGATATCTCAAGAGGAAAAGAGTTGGAGGAAAATCCGAGATAGTTGTAGGAGAATGTCAGTGGGTTGTGGGATTATTTGAGCTGTGAGTGGACAATGAGAGACACCCTCTTTTGTGGATTCCTAGCCCAAGATCGAGGGTGACTTGCTATCGATATCTGGATCAACAAGTTTATGGTTGGGAAAAATGTTTTTCCCAAGAAGCTGGTTGCACAACCGTTTTAAAACGATAAGTGTTTATATTTATTTTCCAAGTTGTTTTATGAGTTCAATTATTGTTCATTTTACTCTATGTATGAGAATGCATTATAGGTTGTTGTGATGAATTTATAATTTGTATTCATGTTAGTTAGCATGATATAGACACATTTAAATAATGGTATAAACAATTGGTTAAATCTGTGTGTTTTCCTGTAGTTGGCAAGCTACATGATATGGTAGCAGAAACTTTTATTTTTTATGTCTATTCTGAATGTGATGAACCTCAGTCAAGTTGGGGAACATTACAGATAAGTATCAGATATCAAGGTTCAACACCGAGTTTGTGTGAGCCGAGGATCAACACGATTTTGGAAAAATTCGTTGTTACACATTTTGGATCCGTGACTAATTTGGGGACAATGGTAAATAAAGAGTTAAATCCACAAATTTATGAGCAGATTTGAGTTTAAATTCCTTAGAAAATTTGAAGAAAGGATAAATGGCATAAATCTACAAGTTGCAAAGTTAAATTCAGTTGGAAAGCATAGAAAATTTTAGGGACTATTTATCGCCCATGGCTGTTTTTCCATGTTTTTTCCCAAAAAAAGATTGGTCAATTTCCATTTTTTCTAAAAATGATTCTCCCAAATTTTATAGAATATTTTTTTTGTACCTTCAAGAAATATCCAAAATTTTATAAAAACTATATAAAATCCTTAGAAATTTGAATATTTTTACAAAACTATCACCAATCATTTTATAGTTTGCATATTAATGACTAATAAGATTCACCAAAGTTTCTACAGTTTGAGATGGATTTCCATCCTTAAAATCATCTATATTGGAAAGGGCATATTTAACATTATCATGGTGATTGAAGAATAGGAATATCAATGGCTCAGATCTTTTTGACATTAGAAATGGATAGTTGAAATTCATTCTAGAACTATTAATAACTTCCCAATACACTTCCACAAATAAAACTTCCTCTTTGAACAGTATCATCTAGATTCATCTCCCTCGCCTTCCTTTACTTTATTTTACACCCAACAAAAGTACAATTTTTAACCTTTTCTTTAACCAAAAAAATGAATTTTTACGAAGCAATTTCTAGAGTCGTGGGATGAATAGTCTCCAAGATCTTCGACAAACTCCTACTGCAACTACTGCCTAACAGACTTGAGTATAGTTTCAATAAAAAAATGCTTCAAATCAGAACTCAATCAATGTATCTCTTCGCTTCCACTTCAAATGGGTAAAAAATCGTTCAAAATCTAATCCAAAGTAACAAACTTACAAATAGATGCCACCTACTATTAGGGATCATGTAGAAAATAATTCCATTAAATACAACCAACATCTTGCTATGTAATGGTAGCTATGTAACATGCTAAAACTAGATGGTATAATGGTAGGGGAGGCATGATACTTGTGTGATGATTATAAAATGGGAGGGCGATACTTGATACTTGTTTGATAATTATTGTAATTTATAAATCCATGGTATAGACACTTTTTTCATATTTGTATTAGAAATTTATCTAGAATAAGAGTAGAATTTCTTCCCTAATATGCTAATATCAAATGGTATAATAACAAGGAGAGTTGCTAAGCAACAATTCCTTGCCAAAAAGGTAAGAAGCGTTTGTTCCTTAAGTATTGTCCTTTGCTTTTGAAACAGGTTAAGGCAAAAATGATATGAAGAAATTTGACAAAATTATGTTCAAGCTGTGGGCTACACGCATGATCATAATAAAACACATTGAGACACAGATACCATTTAAAAAATATTAAATCCTATCACATAATTTTATGTCCAAGCTGTGGCGAACACTTATGACCAAACAAAAGAGAATTAGGAGACAGATTTAGTTAATAAAAATGTATTCAATGCAATAAAGTATAATGAACAAATGACTCCTTTCATTAGGCAGAAAATGTAGGTTTAACTATTTTTTCATTGAAGGTATGGATTTCCCATAAATGTAACAAAGAAGACATACTTAGACTTTTTTCTCTCTCAAAGAAAAATGGCGCAACACAATTACTGAAATACTAGCACAAACCCATTGGATTAATGACCCATCTGATTTCTCTGGGATGCACTGGGAGGTTCTTGAAGAACAATCTTGTATTTCTAATATAATATGTCGGCCATTAATTCAGATATGCATCTTCATGCATTGTCTTGATTTAATATACCTTTACAAACATAGACACTTCAATAATTTGGTTCATCTCACTTGGCTTCTTGACGTTCAAAATATTCATAGCAAAACAATGGCATAATATTTTATATATACAACATTGTCATTATATTTAATATCAAAAAGTCTTATGTTCAACATTGAAATAATAAAATGTTAAAAAAACAGTAACTGTATGATATTAACATATATGACTCCGCCCTATAAAAGCACCATGGACCTTCTATATTTCTCCACACAACAAGCAAGTTGATATATTCCAGTGACTCAGTTGAAGAAGGGAGAATGACTAATTTTCGTATTCAACATGCTCTCATGGATTTGCTTGTAGTGTTTTACTGTCTACAGGCTTACCATATAAGGTAGTCAATACCTTCCATCGTAAATCATATATTTATATATCTTTCTTGAAATATTCGAACAAGCCATGTAAAGTTCAAATCATCGAGCTAGATTTATTCAATAAATTAGTCATTTTGAAATGAATGTTATTGTTAATCTTAGCTCTGATCAATCTATGTAGATAATGGTGCAATGGAGGATGATCTATTTCAAATACTAGCTATTTGGATATCTTAGGGTTTTGTATCAACTATGGGCCATAAAAAGCCTCTAGAATTGTTCAGATGTAATTGAAACGTCCAGGTGCCTGACATCCCCCCAAATATGCTTCAGGTGTTTAATCTCTCCAGTAAAAGCATGACCATGATTTTAACTTCAACATCTAGTGCAGTTCATCATAGATCAAATTTAGAAACCATAACCTTACAGAGTATGATCGATACTTACATTGCATTTCTTGTTAGATTTGTTTTTCTTCATCTCATATTGTACATGGCAGGGATTTCTCTTAAACAATATTGAATGAAAATTACCTTAGTAAAGTATATGAATACCATAAATAAGTTGGGAAAATAATAACCTTTATCAAATTATAAAATATAAAGTGAAGTATTAACCGACCATTAAATATCTGAAGATTTGTGAATACAACAACTGACTCAGCTGCAAACATACACTTGTTTATATAGGTACACGCACTTCTAGTTGGTTTGCATGCATGCTACAAACCAAACTCCACTGTACTCACCCAGATGTTACAATGCATGTAAGCCTGGACAACGGTGCCAGTCACTTGGTTATTGTGTCCACTCCTACCGGTTCATGTTTATTGAAGTAATCCTGGACCCCTTCCCTGTTGCGCTGGTTAGTTTGATAAACCGGTTCTTCTTTCTCAGTTGAGAGGGAGGGTAAGAATATCTTTTGTCTTTTCCTCTACCTTTGTGGGTGCTTCTATTGTTACTGGTGTGACTAGTTTCTTTACTTCTAATGCAGGTGCTACCTCAATGGGTCCGATACAATTATGAGATCTTGCTATCAATATAGAAGAGATGCTTTTATCTCTCAAACAGAAGGAACTAGATTTGGATTTGGTGCCCAGGGCCTTCCTCTCACATTCGATGGGATCTAATCTCATGATTGGCGTAGCAACTCAACAAGTGAACTAACTCTCCCTTTTGATAAGATTGACCAAATGATTCCCTCCAGCAAGCATATATATTTCCCTCCGAGAAGCATATCTTGACGAATTTATACAAATACCACCTTAGACTGCTCTTACAAGGTAGATTTAAGCTGCCATGGATAAAAATAAAGGCTTCCCTATAAAGACCTGAAGTATATGACTGCCATTTCGATTTGTTGGGCCTTTGGAAACCATAACCTTACAGCGTATGATCGATACTTACATTTCATTTATTGTTAGATTTATCAAGAAGTTTGGTATAAGAAAGCCCTAAAAACTGTGTATTCAGTCATGCTTAAGAATTGGGAACCTGTTTTTGTGCTTGTGTGTGATGGTTTTATAACACTGTTTATTTCAGTACTCTTGTTCGTTCCTAGGGACTATACTTTCTATTTTATTCAAAATTTTAATCAGTAATTATGAGAAAATGTTTAATTAGATATGAAGATTTTAGTAGTTTATATCATTTGTGAAGTAAAACAAATAAACAATTATATTAAGAATAGTTTAAAACATTATTGAAAATGAATAAAATGTATATTAAAACATAAAAAAAAACTATTTTCATCTACCTGAAATATAAAAAATATTTGTTTTATGTTTTAAAATAGTTAAAATTCATTGTTGATCACCCATCCCAATGCCACATGGTCCAACAAATGAGTAGGATACTGATTTTGATTTGGATTTCACGATTTCTACATTATTTCCTAGCTTGCCATTCACATATAAGGAAGCAATGCAAACACTGAGTGGGTTCACTGAAAGCTAGGCGAGGGAGGAAAGTACAGAAAAATTTGAGAACAGAAACATAATTCAATGTTCTAGCTTGCCATTCACATATAAGGAAGCAATGCAAACACTGATTGGGTTCACTGAAAGTTGGGTGAGGGAGGAAAATACAGAAAAAATTGAGAACAAAAACATAATTCAATGTTCTTGCTAGAATATATGCCAAAATCCTTTGCCAATTTTCCTTCCAAAGATTGCACTAGTTCTCAGTAAGAATATCCATGGTTTTTAAGAGATTGTTTTGTTGTCCAAATTCCTGGAATGCATATGTCAATATAAATGCATTAACATGAGAATGATTTTATATAAATTGAAGTTAGAAATTCATGGATTAAAAAAATTTCACAATGCATCTGTCAATATAAGCCAGTTAACATGGGAATACAAAAAATTTCATGGATTAAAATAATTTTATATTTAGAATGATTAGGATTGATTAGAGCCTCACCGATTTTTTGTTGTCCTCTCCTTCCAAAAGTAGGGTAAGTGCAGGGATTGTTTGTTGTCCTCTCCTTCACATTAGCCTATGCTAAAGCCATGATAGTGGAGCAACAGTTGATGCCCCAAGTCTATGGAGTTAGCCAGTTACCAACGGTTGGTCAACTTGGGGCATACAACCAGGATATACCAGAAGCAAGGGAAAAAACATAACCAATATATCTAGCAGCTGACCTGCCCCTTGGATTTGATTATTACCAAGGAACCCATTGTTTGAAAGCGATAAACCTCCCGATCCTTCCTCCGCACGATGGACCTCCTGATGAAAGTGTCCACACCAGCGACGTAGAGGAGGCATATTTCAGTCCAATCAATCCAATGAATCTCGCAAGCGTTCAGTGAGGTTTATCTAAACCATCTGCACCAGTTTCCTTGATTTGTGTCGAACCCTAAGAATCCTCGAAAGAGAGATGTAGAGAAGGTCAGTTCTCTCTGCCCTCACCTTCCAGTGCACGATAAGTGCAGGGAAAGAAGAAGTGTATTCTTTTTCAAACAGGTAATGGGCTTGCTAAGATATTTTATTCGACAACACCAAGGTTTGCATGGATGTGTAGGTTGAAGATCAACAATGTAGAGCTTAGGAAGTTGACAACAGGCTGGACACTCGACAGTCATATCATTAAAAAACAAAAAACATTTATGGTGGCCCTATATGTGGCCAATTTGTTAAAACTTAGATTAATTCATATTGGAAAACAGAGATGAGGGAAAGCATTTAATGTTACAAAGTAATGCTAGATTTATTTCTAGGATTACTTGATATCCGAAAAAGTTACTAGACAATGTATTCTTTAAACTAAGGTCTCCATTCAACTTGTGCCTCAGGAAGAGGCCAAAAAAGGCCTCAAAGTACAACCTTATGATAAAAATTGAAATACGCTTGGAAAAAGGTGAAATGTGAACTAAAACTTTAGGTTAAAATGTTTCAAAATAAGTGACTGTTAAATGTTTATCACAAATTTAGCTTAAAACATTTCGAAATACGTGCGAGACTAATAGAAAATCGGTAAACTGATTACTATAATCCCTAGCCTAAAGGCAAGGACTAATAAGAGAGGTGTGATACTTGTATGATTTCAATTTAAAACTCCACGATATAAAGGATTATACAACCTTGAAGGTTTATATACCTCATGAAGTTACAACGACCATGAACTTGGTCATTGCTAATACAATATACTTTAATTAGAGGTGACTAATACATAAAATCCAAAGGTCCAAATCACAAACTCTTTACATATTTGTTCAAAGTAGAAGTGGATTAAATTACAGGTTCCTAATACATAAAATCCAAAGGTGCAATCGTGAAGTCTTTACATATTTGTTCAAAGTAGAAGTGGATTAAAGTATAAGGTTCATTTTTTTAATGAGAGCATATTATAAATTTGAAATAACTTAAATTCACTCATATTTGAAAATATTTAATCCTACTCTCTCAAACATAAATAAAGAATGACACATTTTGAAGTGGAAGGATACATCAATATGAATAACCATATCTAGAAACCCCACCAAAATTTAAATTTGGATCATTTTCCAATAGAAAATTTGCTCAATTATATTAGAAATATAATTTGTTTACATCTTTCAAATCCATATCTAGGATCAATACAAAGAGAAATCTGACCAGAAAGTTCAAAAAAGGAACTAAGACACAGTCCTATAATATGAAACAACGATCATAGCAAAGAGATCATCAAGATATTAGACAAAAAAGAGAAAAAAGACAAAAAACATGAAGCTGAAGCAGATATGCTAAAACTTGCTCATAGTTACATGATAAAAACCCCAAAACAATCTAAAGACTAGTGAAGACCGAGATGTCTCTTGGGTTCTTCAGTGCCATTGGTCCAGACATAATATGTAATTCCTCCTTCTGGTTCTCTTAGTCCCTGCTTTGATAGAATATATGCTTCCAAATTAAAATATCTGAAGATATGTTCAAAACTGATGGCATGAAAATGTTTGATTAAGTCCTTGATTATGGATTTCTATCCCTCAATTGCACATGCCTAGAGCCTTCCTATATTGGAAAACCAATCAATTAAAACTTTAGAGTCACCCAGAACTTGAATATGATGAAAAGACAAATGATCTTCCAACAAGAGAGTAGCCCAAACACCTAGAAGCTCTACTCTTGTGTTTGTGCATCCTCCACAGTTATAAACCCATCTAAAGACAAATAAATTTGGAGTTTTTAAGACTCCTCTTGCTCCACAAATGGTTCCATCAATCTGGGCCGCCCCATTGAACCATTCTATAGTTGTATTACTAAGTTTCAGGATCAGAATGTCTCTTGGGGGTCTATCTTTAAGAGGAACCAAGACTCTATTTTGAAAAACCAAGGTCTTACAAATCATTGCATGGATAGAGGGAGTAGTTTCCTCAATTAATGATTTTTTCTTCTCTAACAAAATAAACCAACAAATGTATGAATCTATCGAAGGAGGTATTATCTTATATTCAAACCAATTATTAAAGCAATCAGACAAAGTGTTCCCTTTCTAGCTATTTTTAAATCCCTGTCCAATAATCACTCTCTCCCAAACCGACTTGGTAAAGGTGCACTATAGAAAAAGATGATTAATATTTTCTAAATCTTGTTTACAAAGGTAGCAATGAATTGGACCTTCCCATCCTCTTACTTGAAGAGTATCCCAAGTTAGAATTTTTCTTTCCGTTACCAACCATATAAAAAGTTTGATTTTTAGTTGAATGTTCCACTTCTAGATAGACTGTCTCCATCCACCAATTTTCAACAGTCCCTTAGTTGAAATTAAAGGCCAATAAATATTTTTTACCGAGAGATATCCAGAGTTATCTCCACCAATCCACATCAATTCATCTTCTAAATCCTGTAAGTAGTCTCCAAAAGAAAAAAGAGCCCGTCTAAATTGGTTCCATTTTATGGCTAAGTCTCCAGAAAATCCCAACTCACTGCTGCTAAACCAATAAGAGGATGAGATCTGATGACCGATAAGCCTTCTGGCCTAAGAGAGAGTGAAAATATTCTGAAGTCTTAATGTTGACAGAAGATTAATAGAGAGAAAAGACTTTTCTCCCATCCCTAAAATCCTATCTTTACCAAGAGAAATGAGTTGACCCGATCCCTTATGCCAACTTAAGAAATGAGTGATCAAGTGAACTGATTTCAATAGATCACTCCAGATTCTTGAGGCCACCTTTTGATGGAAGGTTGGGGATCTGAACCAATTTTTAACAGTCGTATGAGGGATATACTTATCCTTAATAACTCTATGCCAGATTCCGTCACACGTTAAAAATTGCCAGAGTGAGTTCGCAGCCAAGGATTTATTAAAGTCAAATATATTTTGAAGACCCAAACCACCAAATTTATTTGGTAAAGTAAGACGTTCCCATTTGCAGAGATGGAAGTGAGTTGATTCACTGTTTCCTTTCCAAATAAAATTAAACATCATTTTTCTCAGATTATTTAAGATAAAGAAGGGAATAGCCTCCAATGACATCTAGTAAACATGTTGGCTTTCTAAAACAAACTTTAATAAAGTGAGACACCCTCCCAAAGACAACCATCTATAACACCAATTATCAATATTTTTTTTTCATTTTTTTCAACAACCAACTCTAGTCTTCAACTCGCTGCGGCCCAGTCTTGAGAAAATAACCAAGGTATTTGAAACCTGATGCTAGATCAGATAAAGTATAAGGAAACATGGATTTGTAAGGAGATAAATCCTGCTCTGACAAGTCTTCTTGGAGAAAAGTGGTCTTTGTTCCATTCACATGTAACCTTGATGCCAAATAGAAGGATTTTACAATATTATCAATATCCCACCATTCCTGCTGAGTGGATTTTGTCATAATAATCACATCATCAACAAACAAAATATGGAGAATAATTATGGTTTTGGAGACTTTGATACCGATCAACTTTCCTTCTTGTTGAATTTCCTTTAATAACAGGCTTAGTCCTTCCATTACCAACATAAAAATCAAGGGGGATAGTGGGCACCCTTGCCTTAATCCTCTTCCGTTTTTGAAGAAATTAGTGGCCTCTCCATTTACTAAAATTTCAAATGATGTGGAAACAACAAAACTCATAATCCAATTAGTCATCTTGATACCCAAACCAACTTGTAATAGAATCATCCTTAATAGGTCCCAATTTATGCAATCACAGGCCTTATGTAGGTCAAGTTTTAAGACTAATGATTTAAATTTTTTTTTTAAATGCTGTGGAGTCACTCATGTACTATTCCAATGGCATCTTGGATTTGTCTACCTTTCAAAAACCCCAATTTATCCTCATAAAGTGATCTGGACAAAATCCACTTTATCCGATTTGCTATAATCTTTGAAATGATTTTATAATAGAGGTTGCATAGAGAGATGGGTCTATAATCCCCAAAGGTGAGAGGCTTGTTCACTTTATGGATTAAGGCAAGGAAGGTTGAATTTAAGCCTCCCAAAATAATACATTTTAATATCGATTCTTCTACCATATCTAGAAGATCCCCCCCAACTAGATCAAAGAACCGAATAAAAAAATCAACTCTCCAACCATTCGGCCTTGGAATCTTATCTACTTTGAAATTGGCTAAAACTTCTCTCAGTTCCCCCAAGTTTATTGGAATAAGCAAGGCTTCAACTTCGACTTCTGTTACTAGACTAGAGAAAAGACTGACCACTTTTACTTGATCACTTGTAGAAGGAGTATCTTTCTCTTTGAATTTTTTTTAAAAGTGTTTTACTACCTCTTCTTTTAATTTTTCTTGATCACTGTGCATTTTCCCCGCTTCATCTTTAATCTCCCAAACAAACTTGCGATTCCTCTTGAAATTTGCAAAATTATGGAAACATTTTGTGTTTTGATCACCACTGTGAATCTAGATTGCCTGACTGCATTGTCTCTAGAGTTATTCCCTTTCATCTAGTAACTTGTTCCTTTCTTGCTCTAGATTTTTTAATAATGTTTCTTCCTCTGGTAAACTTGATCTATCCAGAAAATTTTGCAGCAGGGATTTTATATCTTCCTCAAGTTTTCTAAGATGAGAATTTTCCTTGATATTACGGACCTTTACCCACTGTTTCATGCTTGCCTTTAAATATTTAAGTTTCCAGACCAATCTTTTCTATTTACCATCTTCGCAAAGCAATTTTGGATCATTCCAAATATTTTGAACCATAACTATGAAATCTTGGTCCAAGATCCATTGAGAATTTAAATTGAAAGGGGGGAATTTCCAAATGAAGAAGCACTAGAGTGTGGTCTGATATGAACTGATATTCCACCCAAGACCTATAAATGTCGACCAAAGAAATAATTTCTTTAGAGATGAAGAACCTGTTCAGTCTTTTGCAATCAATTCTATACCAAAATGACCATTTTGCCAAGTGGGGACAACCTTCCCTGGTACAATGTCGATGAGATTATTCTTTTCAAAGTATGCTTTGAAAAAACCAGCCAAAGGCCGCAGAGAGGAATAACCTCCTCAAATATCACTTGAGGATAAGGTCAAGTTCAGATCCCTCGTGATGATTAAATTTTTAAGAGATAACAAACCATAGTCTGCCACCCGGTTCCAAAATTTTTTCCACTCCAAACGAGGACCATAGATATTAAGTAATGAAATCTCCCTTTTTCTAGCTATACAAACCCATGTTAATAAAATCCCACCATAGGTAAGAAACATAACTAGTTCAAATAAATTTGGGTCCCAAGTAACCAACAATCCACCTGAATTTCCAACCAAAATGACAACACATCTAAATGAAGTCGGATGTAAAGCATGCATGAAAGTTCTAGCTTTTTCAGAGTGGACCAAAGTTTCCTGAAAAAAAAATATGTTAGGGTGTGTTCTATCCATAACACTACAAATAGAGGCCAATTTGAGGGTGCCTCCAGTCCCTCTAAGATTGAGGGAAAGAAAGATCATTATTTTTCCCATGCCAGGGCCTTCAATGCTCTAAGTGCCCCACCATCTGTGGCAGTACGAGTGTTTGTTTCTAAAGAGGACAAGGTTGCAGACTTTTTCCAGGAACTCCTAGTCTTAAACAACTAGTGTTCTATACCCAAGCCCCTAGATGAGGAAAAAACCTTCCCAACCTATTCAGTAAGAGAGCACGGAGAGATAGCCTCCCCATCACCAGTAGTAGGGTCTAGGACATATTTAACAAGATAAACGAGCAACTGAACAATGGATTTTAGATCATGGATAAAAGGTAATAAATAGTCAAGGACTGCAGTAAGAGAGGTTTCATCATCGTTCGGTTCCCGATATCCAGGTGAAGAAGAGGAAACTCCAACTGGAGGACATGGGGACTCGAGAGAGTGATCCGATGGACTAGGAACAATGTTTACCAGGGAGTGGACTATCGGGATAACCTGAACACAAGACTCAACCTGACTATCAGGAGCAGTAAAAGAGTCAACCCCCAAAGGACAAAACAACATGGAAACCTTAACCACCTGATGCTCAGTACTCAATCCAATAGGAACACTACCCCCCCTATCAACTATAGGGGACACATCAAATTTAGTAGTGGTGATATTTATCTAATCAAAAGAATTTAGAGCATCCCATTCCCACAATGACAAAGAAGAAAAGAGAGCAAGACAATGTGTTTTTAAATTACCCTTCAGCCAACCTGTTGACTCTGTCTGGCTGGGGTCTTTCTATGCCAAGTGTAAGGGCCCTTTACCATATAAAATAGTGTTTGGGGAAGAGTCAGGAGAGCCACTTAAACGTTCTGATACTTCAGGCTCATCTTCATCAACAACGAAGCCTTTACAATCCCGCCTCAGGTTACTGGTGCTTCAGCAAAAACTGCACCTAAAAGGAATGCCTAAGTAGTCCAGGCGCTAAAGTATGCGGCGACCCCTCCACTCGATATCAATGACTTCCAAAATCCTGATATGGATATCCAATTCAACCAGTATTCTTCCAACTTTTCTAGATGCTGCAGAAAGGGAATCTCTATCAACCGTAATAAAATTTTCTAGTGAGTTTTTGATGGCCTGTAACGCCCCTTCATTCCAAAGGTGCAAAGGTAATCAAGGTAAAAGCACCCACATATTTGTTAGAGATAAATACTGAGTCACCAGATCAAAATCCACCCGCCAACGCTTTAACATAATATTGCTACTTCCATTAACCCACCTATTCTCTAGTAGTAGCAAGGCGTCTTCCGACGAGTTACACAAGAAGCCGAACCAACCTTTAGATAAGTATAGAACTTCTGAAGTATATCCTAACAAGGATGACTAGACCTGTTCAATCCAGACAGGAAGAGTTACCTTGCACAAGTTCTCGTAGGAAAATATCCCAACCAAGCCACATAAATCCATTCTGCACGTCTCCTCCAGACCAATATTGTATCCTAAAACCATCCACTTCACTAGCTTATTAGATTTCCACTATCTGTGATTTTTTTGTGGTGAAAGAACAATGCTAAGCACCTTTCTATGAGTGCGAGAGAAGCCAATTCCTCCGTATTCACCTCTTCAAATGCTCAGAACAGAGATCTTCTTCACCTCCGGAAAGGAATCTGTCAAGCCCAAAAGGAAGTCTGAGAAAGAGGGTGTTTCACTAGTAATCCCACTAAGGGGACGAGAAGGGGTAGCAGACAGGGCAATGGAAGAATGAGTTATGTTGAGTGTATTCTCCCCTACGATATCGACCTTTTGGAAAAGACCTTCCTCATGCCAAAGGCCTTCATTAGCCTTGCCCATTAACTCCCTTATGTCAACATTAATACTCGCCATTTGAGAGCCACTTGGGTTCGACTAAAGAAGACACTCAGAATCTGAGAGTCCAAACACCCCCAAAACCAAGAGAAACATTAAAGGGATGGTAAATGAGGAACAAAGTAAGATTAACGATAAAAGGCCACTTGTACTCCACCTAAAAGTTCCACTAGCAGCATTTAAACCTCCCAGTTCCAGTACGGGAAAAAGTCAGTTTCCAGGAAAAGTAATAAAGAGGGTAATAAAAGAGAAAGGTTGGTTAATAAAAAACTCCACCCACCTGACTCCCTACTAACAAAGAGCCACTACTAAGGTGGAGACCCAGTTAAACTAAAGAGTAGTTAGCAAACTACAAAAAACTCAAATAGTGGAGCAACTGAAACTTAAGCACAAGCACTAAATGAAATAGGTAGCTGAAGAAAACTCCTGGATAGCGCAACCTCCATTTTCTAGTGTTCCAGAGTTACAGGTAGTCGACCTGGTGCTAAAAAGTAAATCCCACCAAACTCCATTTTTCAAAAATCCGCTTCCTTGGTTCCCTCCCGTCCACCTTCCTTTGTCAATGTTTGTGTGAAAGCAAAGTGTATATGACTTTAACAATGTGTAAGGTGTATATTCTAAAATTTGGATCATTATCATAACAACTATTCCAAATTAATATTAAACCATTTTTTTTTAAAACTACACAAAATTTAATAATATATTTATTATTATTATATATAAACATTATCATTATTTTTATTTATATTGAATTTAATCAAAATCATAATAAAATTTGTTCCAATATAAACATATTAAAAAAATAAAGTTGAATTATATTTTGGTTGACATATAAACAAAAATATATGTCATTCAATTTCAAACATGCTTAAAAGAATAAAATACAAATATATCAATCAAATTTTTTAACTATTGTATTACTATCTTCCATCGATGACTTAACTAATTTAAAAAATCAATGTATGCATAATCAAAGATAAATTTGTGTTTTTTGGACACATAAACTTTTGTGATGATGATGATGATGATTAACATCCATTGAGACGAGAATTAGTCTATAACCTCATAATCGATAGGATAGGTAGATCACATGACATGCAAATTGTAGGTTAGTTAAATTGACATGGGATTATGACTCTCTTGCCTCATGTTTTTCATAAATACCAATTGATAACATGTTTTTTTAAATCTTTGCAGAGCTAAATGTTATTACCAATCCATTCACTCCAGGAACATCAGTAGAAAGAAAAAGGACACAAGAGATCCATAGTAAAAAATAGGTCACTATTGAGCTTGAATCTCATGATGGGAAGACATTATAACAAAATGAATATTTCATGTGTTACATATGGAAATTATATTCAATATTCACGGTTTGTCATGTAGCTTATTGTTTGATTTCGAGAGAATACTATATATAGATGTCAAGGGGTCAAGTCACAAGTCAACACACGTTTCTTTCCTTCCATTGACTAAACCCTAGTGCCAATATAATATATATCCCTTGATAGTAAGTCAATGGTGTAGCACACTAGGGTTAGTAGGAGTGACCCATTTACAGGTGCCCAACTTTGAAAGAAAGTACTGGCCAAGAATAAAGGGGATATAGTGGAGGCCACTAACGTTGGAAGCAATGTACACTAGGATAAAATTAGTAGAAATAAAAATGGGGATCTATAAAGTTACTTAATATAAAGATGGGGGTTGTGGTAAAATTGATATGGTTGATAGCCACCAATCTTCATACAATAAGCTATCTACTGTGGGAGGTATATATATCAAATCCTAGGTGTTCCCAAAGTAATTTCCCAAGATGCATTTTAACCTTGAAAGATGTTTTTTTGTGAATGAATTACGTTACACTCCTTTAGAATAATGCTTCCTATATAGAGTCCTCATTGTTACCTTACTTTGTGAAGATTAGATTGTTAATTATTGTTGGGTGGTGACAACACATACCTGTTAGTTAGCCCTGAGGGTTAGCTCAAGTGGCTCTGAGCCAGATGTGAAGCTATCCAGCAGTGGAGGAGGTCACGGGTTCGAATCTCTTGTTCCCCCTTAGGGTTAGGCCACATAATCAGAGTCAACGGTTTACCCTATTTACCATCCACGAAGTGGGGAAGTACTAGAGGGTTTCCCGTGTTGTTTTCTGAGGGAAAAAAAAACACATACATGTTATTTACAATTTGTGGTTGTCTCTATTGGAGGTTTCTGAAACATTTGGATTTCCATATGCATGAAAAACACTTGCATATTTGATGTTTAATTGTAGAAGCGAGTGAGGTGATTCAAAGAGACTTGTAATCATTTCTCCACTAGTTGACTGAGAAGTAAAGAGATGTATTGCTCCTCTGTTCTTTTTTTCTATCTAATGTGTTATAATTACCTATTTTCTTTGTTCATGAATTTCAGTTTTGAAAGCTAGGTTACAAGAAGTGGTATCAAAGCTAAGGAAGGAAGCATGCCAAATTTGTATTTCCTAGCTATATGAGATATTGGAGGCTGAATTTGTATTTCCTATCCATGTGAGGTATTAGAGGTCGAATTCGTATTTTCTAGCTATGTGAGAGATTGGACGAGGGTCGAACCAGAGGAATATTTTTTTGCAAACTCAAGGAATCATTGTATGGCCTAAAGGTATGGAAGAAATGGTACAATATGTTTGATTCCTTCATGGTGAGCCAAATTTTTACTAGAAGTGAGTATGATCATTGTGTTTACTTCAAAATTTTCAATGGAATATTCATTGTCTTGGTGTTATATGTTGATGATATGCTTGTTGCAATCCAAAGGATGGTTGAGATTAGTAGGTTAAAGGCTCAATTGGCTAGGATGTTTCATATGAAGGATCTAGGAGAAACAAAATAAATATTGGGCATAAAAGTACACAGAGTCGAGAAAAATGGTAAGTTATGGTTGTCACAATAGAAGTCTATGGAAAAGATATTGATGAGGTTCATTATGAACATTGTGAAACTATTAAATATCCCCTTATCTTTCCATTGCAATATTTATTCAATTTTATGTCATGGTAGTATGGAAAAAAAGGATTATATGTCTCATGTACCATATGCTAATACAATAGGAAGGTTGATGTTTGCGATGGAATGTTCAAGACTAGATATTTCACATGCATTTAGTGTTGTGAGTGGACACATGGAATATCCATAGCATTGGAAATGGGTGCCTTGATATCTTAGAGGAACAAGTATTTCCTACCGTGGTTGTAGTGACTTAGTCTTTAGGAGGTTTGGAAAAGAGGATAACTACCTAAGGTTATGTCTTGCACGAATGCAAAGATATATTGAGTAAGGTTTGGACAAGTGCAGGATAAGATGTTATGTGGTAGTCAAAGTGTTGTGTATTTGAATAATAGTCTAGCATACCAAATGGAACAAGGAATCATTTTTTAAGACATGTTATCGATGAAGGTAGAGTGGTCCATATTGGGGCAAATTTTGCAAACATGTTTACACAACCAATTCCGTTAGAGAAGCTACAATGGAGTTTGGCTTCTCTTGGTTTGTAGGAAAGATGATGTTTGAATTCTTTAGGAAAGGTATAAAAAAAAATGTTTTCAAGGTGGATATTATTGGGTGGTGACAACGCATACCTATTAGTTACAATTAGTGGTTGTCTCTATTGGAGGTTTCTCAAGTATTTGGATTTCGATATGCATGAAAAATGCTTGCATATTTTATGTTTAAATGTAGAATTTTGTGAGGTCCTTTAACGAGACTTGTTAACCATTTCACCACTAGTTGACTAAGAAATAAAGAGATATATTTCTCCTCTATTACTATTTGTTGTCTAATGTGTTATGATTCTTTGTTTTCACTGCTGATGAATTTCAGTTTTGTAGGCTAGGTTACAACAATTATGAAATAGTATTGATTTTAAATCAAAATAATCCTAAACTCCATTTCTTTTGTATTTACAGGATGGAAAGTCAACTTGAAATGAATAGAAACACACCTATTACTATGAAAAGAAAAGGTGGGCTATTGTTCATAAGATAATTCCTACAATAATTTTTACTACAACTGGTTTGGAACAAGTGAAGTGCACTATAGTTCATTTTGAAGAAGTGAAGTGTAAGGAAATTACATGTATTATGGATCTCATATCTTAGACAAATTTTTACCTAATGATTTACAATTGCATGGCTCTAACATTTCTCTAGTACAAAGGTTACCATGATGACATCCTCTAGAAATTCGTGTATTACCTACAACCACTTCGACAACTGATTTCTTACTAGTCTTATACCAAAACCTTGCATCATCAAGTCCATGCTCTAGACACATATAGCTTATGATTATTCTTGATGGTCTTCTGAAGACAATGTTCAAGGAAGGTTGTCTTGTAAAGGTAATGTCATCTACATGAATAAATATAATCCAAAATTAGATAATTGAAGCAACATAAAAAAATGCAATATAAAAGTAACACTAAAGTCGTTCATATCATTAATCTACCACAAAAATTTCAATAAAAATATAAGGACAAGTAATGTTTTTTTATCTTTTGAACAAAAAATTAAATATAAAATTAAAAATACATATTTGAATATGTAACATCCCCTGGCCTCCCAGGGCCAGGCCACGCTACAACAAACACTACTCAAGATATGCTATGATGCCAAATTGTAACATACCCAGGATTAGACCTGCTAGGCTATACCACACATAAAATCTTGTGGAACTTCATATATATAAAACTTTAAGAAAAAAAATACATTATGCTAATACACAGTTTCATGCAGAATTACCAGTAAACATATACATACATCATACACAAGCTATACCCATAGATATAAATACATGTATAAATACATATCATGCAAGTGAACACAAAATTGATACTTATATTTTATAGAATACCACCAACTACGTGTAGACCTTCCACGATCCTCCCAACCTTAGGCCACAGTGCTCATCACTTTCAACAGTGGGTCAACCCCTTGTTGGGGATAAACTCCACCCGGGTAAAGGGATTCCTAGGCTAGGTTGTCACAACATGAAGTTACACAATCAACATGAAGGATGTCGTCCCAGGAGCCAAATCAAACTATCAACCCACAATCTCTCATTCCCCACATGCCTGTCCCACCCCAGGAAGTGTTCCCTTCTCTGCTCAATAGTCCTTCGGCTACACCACCTCCCTTCCAGGGCTTCAACAACAGGCCAGATAGGAAGTCTTAGAGCACTATAGCTGTAGTTGGGCTCCCTTAGGAAATCACTTCCCCAACAAACTCTCTCACTCGGAGAGAGTTGCTCACAAGCTTGACAAATTGTCTCTTCAATCCACAGGCCTAAAAAACCACTTCTTCAATCCATCTCTCTAGTCAACCAGGTATAGGCTCAGTGAGGGAAGCAATTGAAAGTGAGAATAGAACATGGATAACAACAATAGAACTCAGTTAAGGAACAATATTGACTTGGGTACAATACAATACTAGCTTAGTACAAAACATGTACGGGTTACTGCTGGTAAACATAATAGTACGGGTAACTTCAAGAGTGCGTGCAGTTTCCTAGTGTGTGTGATTGATGCAGAGGATGACTGATCAAGAGAATGGTTGGTTGCATGAATGCGTGAGTGAATGGGGAAGGACCCCCAAAACAGACTAATTTCCCCACCTATATTTTTGTGCACCCTGATTGACACATGGCCCTCCAGGAATTCGTTCCTCTCCACTTGGGATTCATGCTCTATCCCATAAGAACTTAGGATAACATGATATTTATCCATTCCTTAGTCTCTAGGAATAATATTATAATATTCCCTTAAAGATAATCCGTCTATTTTAGCTCCTTTCCTAGGCTCTTAGCCCCTCCCTTTCCCTTCCTAGTGGAGTTTATTCCCCCATACTATTTTATCGTGGTCAGTCTACATGCAATGATGTATTTTATTAATTATATGAGTGTTTACATATACAAAAATAGGCTCACTAGCAATTACCATCTAGGCTCTCCGACCTAATTCAACACATAAGCCTCCTAACTTATAAGCACTTGACTCACCATCCTATAAAAATTGTTTACAATTCAACTGGGGCTCGATCTTGGGGGTGTTACATCCCCCCCCCCCTTATTTTATGCATTGTCCTTAGTGCATTATATATACACATATACAATCAAAAGTTCAAAAAATTTCAAAAAGATGTGGGTATTCTGCCCGCATAACATCCTCGTGCTCCCAAGTTTCATCCTCAGGACCATACCAGATCCATTGGTCCTTTACTAGCTCTATGGATTGATTATGGAGCTATTTTTTCTTCCATTCTAGTATGCACACTGGATGCACTTGAAATGTGCCTTCTTGCTCCACCTGAATCACATTCCAATCAATAACACGATTAGGATTAGGTACATGATTTTTGAGAAATGATACATGGAATACATTATGAATAGACATTGATGCAGGTAATGCAAACATACAAGATACAGGCCCAATCCTCTCTACGATTTCAAACGACCCACAATAACGAGCTGCCAACTTGGAACAATTTCCCAATTTCAGGGAACTTCTGTTGACCTTCACTTTCAAGAATACATGGTCACCCTCTTTAAATTCCCTATGAATTCTTCCCTTATCAACATAGCTTTTATTCTTGTCTTAAGAAACCTTTAAATTATGTTTTATTTTTGACATCTTCTCTTCCATTTCCTTGAGAAAATCTGGCACAACCACTACTCTATTTGCTGGGTTGTCCCAAGTCACAGGTGTATTGCACCTTGATCCATAAAGTGCTTCAAATGGGATCATCTTTAGAGATTCTTGGTACCCATTGTCATAATAAAACTCTACCAAGTGTAGGTAGTCTTCCCACTTGGACAATTTATCCATCACATACATCCTCAACATATCCTCAATCACTTGATTCATCTTCTCTATTTTCCCATCAGATTATGGATGATAGGTTGTGCTAATATTTAATTTTGTTCCAAATCCTTTAAACAATCATTTTCAGAAATTTGATGTGAATTTTGGATCTATCAGACACAATTTTCTTGGGTATCCCATGAAATTGAGCAATTTACTTCATATAAATATCAACAACATTTGTTTCTTTGTGAGTTAGCTTTTCTGGAATAAAATGGGAAGCTTTGGTAAGATTTTCCACCACTACCATGATCAATCATGCTGCTTGTTTGTTCTGGAAAACTTGGTGATGAAATCCATTGTCACCACTTCCCACTTCGACTCAGGAATGGGTAATGGCCGCAACAACGAAGCTGGGTGTCTATGATCAACCTTGACCTTTTGACACTCCAAACATTTGGCAATGTACTCAACAATTTCTTGCTTCATGTATGGCCAATAATAAATTTTTTTGACAGCTGCAATAGTTTTTTGATACCTTGGGTGTCCAACATAAGGTACATTATGAATTTATTTCAATATCATGCTTCTCAATTAACGATAATTTGGTACATAAATTCTCCCTTTATACATGAGAATTTCATCCTCTCCAATCTTGTAGTCTTCAATTTTCTGTTGCAAAATACCTTGCTGTAATTTTGTTACCATTTCCATGTATTGCAAATATGATTTTCCAGCCTCCAAGATTCTATATTTTAAATCTGATTGATACATGCTAATGGATGTAGCATGCAACCCATGCACTCTTCTGCTGATTGCATCAACCAAAGTTTTCTCTCTTCCTTTGATATGCTTTATATCAAAGTCATATTCACTGAGAAATTGTAACCACTAGCTTTGCCTGGCATTTAAAGTTGGTTGTTCAAATAAATATCTCAGACCATTATGGTCTGTCCTTAGCTCAAACCTATTTCCCATGAGGTAGTTCCTCCACTTCTTCAAGGCATGCAATATGACTACCAACTCCAAATCATGAGTGACATATTTCCTTTCATGCTCCTTCAACTTCCTTGATTCATAACATACAACAAACCCATTTTGACCGAGGACTCCACCAAGTCCTTCCTTATATGCATATGTGCATACAATAAAATATTCATTTGGATCAACAATCTTTAGGATTGGAGCATTGGTTAATAATTGCTTCAAGTGTTGGAAACTATTTTCACACTCCAAGGTCCACTGGAACTTCACTCCCTTCTTTTGCAAGAAAGTAATATGGTGTGCAATTTTTGAAAATCCTACAATAAACATTCTATAGTATCCTACAAGGCCCATGAATGGCTTGACTTATGTCACATTCTTCAGTGCTAACCATCCTCTAATGGCCTCAATCTTTTTAGGATCTATTGTTATTCCTTCCTCTAATATGATATGCCCCAAATAATGAATTTGGTTCTGATAATACTTGTAGTACCATCCTCAAGTGTTGTTCATGCTCTTCCTTTGAATTATAATATATAAGAATGCCATCCAAAAAGACAACGAAAAACTTATCTAAGTATTCCTTGAAAACACCATTCATTAAACACACAAAAACAAATAGGGCATTTGATAACCCAAATGGCACCACTGTGAACTCATAATGTCCATACCTTGTTCTGAAAGCAGTCTTGTTGATGTCTTCATATTTAATTCTTACCTGGTGATAACCAGACCTGAGATCAATCTTAGAGAATATTTTTCATTCTTTAATTGATCAAAGAGGTCATGGATCCTTGGCAAAGGATACTTATTCTTCACAGTTACCTTGTTCAACTGCCTAAAGTCCATGCAAAGTCTCAAGGTTCCATCCTTCTTCTTCACAAATAAAACTGGGGCACCCCAAGGTGACACACTTGGGCATATATACCCCTTCTTTAGAATCTATTCAAGCTGCATTTGCAACTCCTTCAATTCTAGTGCACTCATCCTGTAATGAGTCTTGGATACTAGAGCTGCTCCAGGCATCAGATTTGTAGAGAAATCAATATCACTTTTAGGAGGTAATCCTGGTATTTCTCTAAACACATCTTCAAATTCTTTTAGGACAACATAGTCTTCGATACTTGACACCTTATATTTATGTGTCTCTTCCATATGAGTTGCAAATAATTGACATCCTTTCCTGTAAATTTTCTTTAGCTGCATTGCTAAGATTTCTCTAATAGTTACTTCCCTGGGAATTCCATGTACTATCCTTAGGTTCCCTTCCTCATCCCAACAGGTAAATTCTTTGTTATGACAATCTAGAATAGCATGACATTGGTCTAACCAATCCATACCAATTAGATAGTCATAGGACCCTAATGACAAGATATTTGGATCTTTCTTAGTGCTCAACCCATTCATGTCCACTGAGCATGACTTAACCATCTCATTAAATTTTCTTTTGCCTCCGGTATCCATCTGTACCAACCAAGATTTTCCATGCTTTATTCTTGGAAATTTGAATCTTTCCACCATAGTATGATCTATATAACTATGACTAGCTCCTGAATCAATTAAAATTGCAATGGTTTGGTTGTTGACAATACCTTCTTCTTCAATCATATGTGATTGAAAATCATCTTTCTTGTTGTCCAGGGTTGCATAGATCTCGAGTACATTTCTTCCCATGTCCTCCACTATTTCAACTTGCTATACATTGTGAACAACTCTCACTTTTTCACTTTTGTGGGGACAATCTCTATACATATGATTTCCCTGAAAACCCCAACATTGAATAGGTGGTTGTCTTGGCCTTTTCCCTCCTGTCTCAATCATTCTAGTCTCTCTAGAAGCTAGCTGTCCCTAAGGACTATTTCTAAATAATGGTGGCTTATTCCCCTTCTTCCTCTGCTCCATATTGTACATCTTATTTTCTTCCCAAGATTTTTGGAAAGTTGGTTTTCTTTTATGTTGATCATATAGGCATTTATCTTGTCTTATGGTCTCCTCCAAAGTTTTGGGGTAATCATATTGAATCATGTCACTAATGAATGGCGGTATTCCACTAAAGTACCTCTCAATATTAATCATTTCATCCTCGATGAAAGAAACATACTTCAACAGTTCCAAAAACCTTATTTCATATTCCTCAATGGTCATACTCCCAAGCTTGAGTTCAAAGAACTCTTTCATTTTCTTGTCATCATATCTCTTAGTCAATTATTTATTTTCAAAATACTTCTTGAGTTCCTTTCATTTTCTTGTCATCATATCTCTTAGTCAAGTATTTCTTTTCAAAATACTTCTTGAATTCCTTCCAAGTAACATTTTTCTCTTTAATGGGATGCACTTGCACAATATGACCCCACCACATGGATGCCTTTCCCTTGAGATGTTAGATACCAATTCTTCCTTCTACATGTGAAGAATAATTATGCAATTGAAAATAATTTCTCATGCCTAGTAGCCATGTCTCTGCATATTCATCCTTCTTGTGCTCACCATAAAATGTAGGAGGTCTGATTTTGTTCAGTTCTCCTTGTAGCTCATCTGCCCCATATCTTCTCTTAAGCTTCCCGACATCGGATGTACTTGAGTTTCTATGATTTCTCCTATTAGAATGTCTTAGGGAGTGATGATGATGTCTGCTAACAATCATTGTTCCTCCTTTCTCATCAAGAGACCTATGGATTCCTAATTTTCTTGAGTCATTCTCCTTATCCAATTTATTTTCAATTATGTTCAGGCTCTACATTAACTTCATGTTGAAGTCCTCCTGCTGCTCTTTGTCTTTCATAAGATTTTGGTTATCATATTTATGGATTTGGACATCCTTCTACAAATTTTTAATAGTTTCAACTGAGTTCAATATTTCATCCTTTCCTTATCCATGTCCATTTGAGTTTGTGCCCTCAGTACCCATATGGGCAGCCATCCCTTTGATCTCATATTCCTGGATGTAATCTCTTTGTGTTTCTTCCATTCCTATGCACTCTTTGTTGATCCTGATTGGATCTAGTTGTTTTAAACTCTGCAAAATGTGCAGCCAACCGAACTTTATCAGGCCAACCGTATCAACAATTTCATGGAAATATGAACCATCTTGGTTCAATAATTTATCAGACTTATTTCTTATGTTTTCCTGAGAAATTGACTTTTCAGCTCAATTCTCTAGGTGAATAGTTATATTCTAATGTACAACATCTTTTGAATGGCTGATGCCTTGCTCAATTATGAGTTTTGAGCAAAAACTTATGGATATTTGAACAATTATGCTTCTTGGAAGATAACCCCTGAAACATTCTCCTTCTTTCTCAGAGCCGAATTGGCTCTTGGATCCACGCTTAATCCTCTCTCAAGGTTCATAGGATCCTGTGATTTCCTTCGAATGCAGTTTCGTACAATTCAAAAACCTCATGGGATCCTTTTTTTAAGCCCCTTTTTGCATTTGAAACCATAATTCGGGCACTAGCCCTCTTTTATTTCGACCAAAGTCTCATATGGCCAAGGGATATGACCAAACACTTAGCTGGAAGGAGTTTATTCGAAGATTTGGGACTTTGAGGCTCTGGGAATTCAGGCTTCAGAGAATTCACCTTCCTCACACTTCATTTTTCCTGAACATTGAACTGGTGAACCATTGCACAGTACATCTTCAGAGCTTCAGGGCTCCATTGCTTCAGGACTTCAGGCTTCAGAGGCTTCGCCTATACCACACAAACTTCCCTCCTAATGCTGAACTAGAAAAATACTGTAGAGGCTCTTCAGAGCGTCACTACTCTGGTGCTCCATAGCTTTGGAATTCAGAGGTCCTTACTACTTCACATTTCAATTTTCCCGAACGATGAACTTGTGAATTTCTTCGTGCTTTGTTCTTCACAGGTTCTTGCAATAACATACACACATATCCATGAATGTCAAATCTCTGAATTTTTGTAGTCTCATCAACAATCACGTGCCAGGGGGTGCTACATGTCGAAAATGTAGATATGACATGTGGCCCAATCTACTAGTGGCATGTGTCAAGTCCTAATTGGCCCAAAAGGTCTGTGAAAATACTGAAACAAGATGACACATGGAATGATTAGAGTGGGTCCACGTCACCCTAGCTGACATCAGCATGCCACGTCACTCTGACACTCCGAGTCTTCAGCTACTTCAGGATTAAGAGGATTTTGCTATTGAACACCACCCCACCCCTGAACTGCCGAACGTCGAAATTTCTAACACTTGTTAATATTCAGACATGTGTCCCCGAACATGAACAATCCATATTGGTTCTAGACTTTGGGACTTCGGGGAAAAATTCGCTCCCTACAATGAAAACTAGATTTCCCTAAATGCCAAACTACCGAACCACTTGGGAAATCCAATGGTCTGCCTTCTCCCAAATGATCTACGGTGTAGATTTACTTTGAGACTTTGGAGCTTCAGGGATTTAGCTCCATTTTTTCAAGACTTAAAAATTGTCAAAGTAAGAAAGTTCAAAGGACTTCAGGGTTTAACCACGAGGATCCTTCTCTAAATCCGATGGCTATGAAGGAATTAGACCTTTCGAAACAAATCTAACATCCTAGGTCAAATCTCATGGCCCAAATTAACGACCATTGTGGTTTCCCGAACCGCTACACCTCTTGATATTTCAAACACATTTAAGGTGTGATCTTAGCACCTTCTTGGCACTCATGGATGCTTTGAAACTCGAATTTTGTCCATTTCAACAACAAATTTCTGTGAAACTTTTGCTTCAATTTCCACTTACACGACCCATCCAGGCTCAGTGTGGAGAATTGACACTTTGATACCAATTTGTAACATCCCCTGGCCTCCAGGGCCAGGCCATGCTACCACAAACACTACTCAAGATCTACTCTGATGCCAAATTGTAACATACCCAGGATTAGACCCGCTGGGTGATGCAGACCCCCAACCCTCAGGTCGAAGTCCGCATAGGATCTTTCAATTTCGGCCCCTTAGAACCTAACTGGCTCTTCAATTTCCTCTTCAAAAAATTTATTCACACACCGAACTGAGTGTATGTCACAGGTCCTTTTGAGTTATGCTCACGTGATCTTTGCACTGGCATGAACTCCACGATCAACACCCAACTGATATTGGGATTTTCCCCTTTTCCTTTCGGGATAACATATTTCGTGAGTTCGCGAATCCTATTGTCGAGTGCCTTACCTCTTTGACCTACAAAAACCGAAATACCAAACACTAGACACTTCTCGCTACTGACTTCGACTTTCCACTCTTCGCAATTTCGAGAGTTGCGATGATGTGCAACTCTGCCTCTTGACTACCGGAGTCCCAAAATCCAAAGTACCGAAATCCCGAAAGTCCACTCTAATTCCTGTCGCACTTCACGACTTCGGGATTTTCCCTTTACTGCTCCCCATTCCTTGTCATCAGTGTATGCCGTATCCCAAAATAATGAAATGTTGCTATCTCACTCCAAGGAGATCAATGGTTGTGATCCTCCCCTGATCCGATGGCTGGCATGGTTTTGTGTACTAGGAGTTTGAAACTCTCGATTCGAAATCACTATCTCCTCGAGATCTCAGATCCCAAAATTCCGAAATGCCGAAACGCTCCTTCAAAGGTATTTTGCGTTTCACGATTTTAGAGATTCTTATAGGGAGCACTCTACTCTTTATCAATGGGAATGCTGAAATGCCGATTCCCAAAATTCTTACAAATATCCTGCTGTGACTTGTGATTTCGGGCTTTCCTCCCTGCTGTGTCCCCATCACTCATCCTCAGGACCTCCGAAACCCTGAATTCTGAAGTTCCAAAATTTCGACCTCATCACTCTTCACCTTTATACATGAAAACTCTTTTTGCATTTTGGGGATTTGATCAACCAAAGGTTTCGTCCACACTTCGGACTTATGACCCTCGAAATGGTGAAATGATCTCGACGGTCCAATGATCGAAATCAACGATTCCACATTAAATCCTGCCTTTCGAAGGTGGATCTGTCCAACGCTAAACTTCCTCCACAACTTTCTTGGATCCTATGGCCCTAGCTATTTCAGGAGTTCTCCTCGGAGAATTCTGACCGTTCAGTTTCCTCCTCAAGAACCCCTGGCTCAAAATTGACTCTACGATATTTCTCTGGGGTGTGACTTTTGCACAATGACTTGAACTTCCTGCTTTCTCTTGAACGATTCAAAGGCCCTAACCCTTCTGATCTTTCTTCACAAACTCAGGTCTTCAAGGAGACTCCTGCACACACTCCTTGCGACAATCCTTCAAATACTTCAGCGTACTTGAACTCCTGACTCTGTGCACTTTCTCTGCAACAATAGTCCTTCAATCTCTGAACCTTAGTTGATAAGTTCTAAGGTTTTGACCAGCCTGCACACACCTTGCACGGATCCTGTGCTTGTCTTGCACTTTTGTTGAAATGAGAACAACGATATCCCTCCTGAGATTCCAAAGATGAACTCTAAACCTTCGTCAATGCACTCCTTGCAGACATTTCACTGCACTCCTTGCAGGAACTCTCACTCAGGAAGAGTAACAATTGAAACTCATTCTCTTTCTTCTCTCAGACTTCAAACATTTAATATGAAATCATACATTCAACTCAGTATCAAAATAAATGCATAACAGAGATAATAAAACAACTATCAACATACCATTCAACATGTATACACAGAAAACATCATAACACCATGAATCTGATTCAAAGCTTCATATATTAATTCAAGATTCTGTACATGGGTTCTCCTCTACACCTCTTCTGCTACAACTCTCTGCTTCTCTATGCTAATGTGCTTAATGATCTAATTCTGATATTTTTTTACAATGATACAAAGATGAGGGCGTCTATAGTCATTTTCCCTCCTGTTCCTAAAAATGTCTAATCTGGAATTTAAATCTACCTACTTTCATTAACTGGGCATAAATGCCTTTTACATCGACAGATGAGAGCAGATTGCTCAAGATCTATTTACTATCACTTATTCATAAATGTGCATATGCCTTCCTTAACTATTTCATTAATATTCCTTCCTTAGTCTTTCAAAATATTTCAAAACATTTTCAACATGTGAAAAAAATGCGTTTCTCTCATCCCAACTGTCTTTCGCCTCCACGCTTGCTTGCTACTGGCGATTCTCCTGCATCATACTCCCTCGCTTGAAAATGTTCATGGACTCCTTTTCATGAGTTCTTTCATGGTTTTCCCATGCTTCTGAATCTCTTCTGAATCTCTGCTTCATTCTCCCAACTGGCATCTTCAACTGGATGTCCCTTCCATTTGACCAAGTATTCAAAATACTCTTTTCTCCTGGTCCTCTTGCTGATTCTCTTGTCAAGTATATTTTCCATATGTGGCTTTTCAACTGCAGGCATTTGTTTAGTCCACTGAACCTCGGTCTGTTCACTGTCCACTCCTGCTTCTTCAGATATGTAAGGGTACAAATCTGAGATGTTGAATATCGGTGAAATTTTGATCCCATCGGGTAATTCGATCTCATATGCATTTTCCCCAAATTTCTTTACGATCTTGCATGGTCCAATCTTCTTCATTTTCAGTTTGTTATATGTTCCCCTTGGGAACCTTTCTTTCCTTAGATTTGCAAGAATCATATCACCAACTTCAAATTGAAGTTCTCACCTTTGTTGATCTTCTCTGCGTTTATACTCTTGACTTGAATTTTGCAAACGTTCCCTCACTTGGTTGTGAAGTTCCTTCATTGCCTCTGCAAAATCCTTTGCACTAGCACTTCTAGTTTCATTCTGTTCTGAATCCTTCAATTCAGAAACTCCCCTTGGTTGCATTCCATACACAATTTGGAATGGACTCTGCCCTGTGCTTCTATTGAGTGAATCATTGTAAGCAAATTCTGCTTGTGGCAGAATGTGATCCCACTGACTATGGTGTTCATTCACTAGGCTTCTTAGCAAATCTCCCAAGCTCCTTTTCACAACTTCTGTTTTCCCATCCGTCTGAGGATGATACGCTGAGATAAATGGAAAACTTGTCCCCAACTTCTTCCATAAAGTCCTCTAGAAATGTCCCACTAACTTGGTGTCTCGATCTAAAACTATACTTCTTGGTAAGCCGTGAAGTTTGACAACTTCCTTGAAAAATAGGTTTGCAATATGTGTTGCATCGCTGGTTTTCTGACATGGTATAAAATGTGTCATATTTGAAAATCTGTCTACCACCACAAAGATTGAATCACACCCTCTTTGTATCCTTGGTATTCCCAATATGAAATCCATGCTTACTGCATCCCATGACCTTTTTGGTATGGGTAATGGATGGTATAACCATGTGTTCTACCTTTTTCCTTTTGTGTGCTGACAAATCCTACATATGTCCACAAATTTCTTAACATCTATCCTCATTCCTGGCCAAAAATATGAGCAATTCAGTTTTGAGAACGTCTTATCATGACTGAAATGTCTGACCAATCCTTTACTATGTTTTTCTTTCAACAGATTCTCCCTCATGGAGCATTTTGGAACACATAATTGATTGCCTCTAAATAATAATCCATCCTGGATCACATATTCGGTCCATTGGCTTCTGTCCTTGAGAATTGGATTCTCATATGCCTCATACACCTCTTTAAAATCTGGATCATCTCTGTACATTTCTTTGAGGTTATCAAAACCCACAGTGTTAACTCTAAATTCCTGCATAAGCAAACATTTTTTGCTCAACGCATCAACAACTTTGTTAGCAGTTCCAGAAATATGCTTGATTACAAAAGTAAAATTTTGCATGTATTCAACCCATTTAACATGTTTTTGGTTCAACTTCTCCTGTTGAGTCACGAATTGTAAAGCATGATTATCACTGTACAAAACAAACTCTTTAGGAACCAAATAATGTCTCCATTTCTTCAGCGCTTGTATGACTGCATAAAATTCTTTGTCATATGTTGAGTATTTAATATTTGCTTCATTCAGTTTCTCACTAAAGTATGCGATCGGTCTATCGTCTTGGCTCAAGACTGCTCCAATCGCATATCCACTAGTGTCACACTTGACCTGAAATGTCTTACTGAAATCTGGCAACACCAAAATTGGCTATTCAATAATCTTTTTATTCAGCAAGTTGAAACTTTTCTCTGCTTCCTCTGTCCAGTGAAAAGATTTGTGTCTTTTCTTCACCGTGTCCATCATTGGTGCGCTAATTCCACTGAAATTTCAGATGAATTTCATGTAAAAACTAGCTAAACCATGGAAGCTTCGAACTTCAAACACACTTTTCGGCAATGGCCAATTCTTAATCACTTCTACCTTTTCCGGATCCATTTTCAACTCATTTGCAGAGATAACAAAACCCAAATAAATGAGTTTTGTCCCATAAATGTCGATTTATTCATATTTATCAGCAATTTCTCCTACTGCAATATCTTCATCACTGTAGCTAAATGCTTCAAGTGTTTTGTTTCTGTCTTGCTAAAAATCAATATATCATCAATATATACAATGACGAATTTTCCTATGAAATCCTTCAGGACTTCATTCATCAATCTCATGAAAGTACTGGGCGCATTTGTTAATCCAAATGGCATAACAAGCCATTCATATAGCCCCTCATTTGTCTTGAATGCTGTCTTCCATTCATCACCTTCTCTCATTCGGATTTGATGATATCCGCTTTTCAAATCAATCTTTGAAAAAAACTTTGCTCCACTCAAGAAATCCATCAAATCATCCATCCTTGGTAATGGAAATCTGTATGTGATGGTAATCTTATTGATTTCCCTCAAGTCTGTGCACATTCTCTAGCCTCCATTCTTCTTTGGGCTGAGCACTATTGGAACATCACATGGACTCAAGCTCTCTCTAATCAATCCATTGTCCATTAAATCCTAGACTTGTCTCTTGACTTCTTCATTCTCCTATGGCGTCAATCTGTACGCTGCTTTGTTTGGTAAACTAGCTCCAGGTATAATATCGATGTGATGACTTATACTTCTGGTAGGTGGCAACGAATGAGGTAGTTCCTCCACTACTATATCAGGAACTCTTCCAACAAGTTTTGGATTTCCTTTGGTAAATCATCCACTCTTGTACTCGTTAAAACAATTCTAGGCTTCCTGACCACAATAAATTGTGTATCTTCCTTCTTCTTAACCTCCTTAAGAAGTTCCTTCCCACTCATGAGAAGTACAGTGTTGCTCACTTCTAGTTTCGTTTCTTTATCCTTAATCAACAACAACATGTGAGTTCTCTCATTCTTCTCTAGGGCATATGTGTTGTTTCTCCCATCATGAATCACATTCCTATCATATTTCCATGGTCTACCCAACAATAGATGACAAACATCCATGGGAATGACATCACACAATATTTCATCCTTATATCCTCCTATTTTAAATTCAACTAAACATTGTTTAGTGACATATAGCTGATGTCCTTTTTGTAGCCATGAAACTCTGTATGGGATCGGATGTATGACAGTCTCCAGCTACAAATTTTCTACTATCTCTGTAGAAACGAGATTATTTGTGCTACTGCTGTCCACGATGACCTTGCATACCTTGTCTTTCATTTTGCAAGCAGTTTGAAACAGACTGTTCCTTTGGACTGGGTTCTCTGCCCCTTTCTCTGGCTTCAAGAGAACTTTCCTCAACATCAAAGATCTTCCACCCTTAGCATCTTCTGCCTCAACATTCCATCCTCGATCTTCGACAATGTGAGTTTCACCTCTTTCTTTCTTTCTATCTGTACATTCATAGGATTTGTGTCCATTTTTTTCACAGGTAAAGCATTTTATTTCTCCACCTCTGCCTCTTCCTCTTCCTCTGGTTCGAGGAAAAGTATTTCTATCAGCATACTGTCCTCTCTCTGAGCTTCCACTTATCTTAGTTTGAGTTTGAGGTTTCTTCCACTTTTCTTTAGGTTTCTGATTCTTGTCTTGGGCAATTGTTTTGCCTCTGGCTTGACTTCTGTCTCGACCTCTCTGACCTTGATTCTGGCTCAACTTCTCTTCAACTTTCAGATCCATCTGATAAGCATCCTCTACAGTTCAAAGGGTTATCATTCTCATCTCGTCCTAAATGTCATATTGCAGACCATTCATGTACCTGACAACCTTTTCATCATCACTTTCCCGATGACCTTCTCTGATGTTTATCTTGTAGAATTCCTCAGTGTATTATTTTACTGAACTCAACTTCTGTCTCAAATTCTGCATTCTCTGAAACAGAGTAATTTGATAATCCTTGGGTATGAATTTTGACTTCGTTTTTTCAACCATTCTATCCCATCTTTTGATTTTCTGCTTGCCTTTGCAGTGTCTGTCAGCCTGCAGTTCATCCCACCATAATTCTGCATGTCCTTTAAGTCTAGTAATGACATGTTTGACCTTCTTGTCTTCCTCAACATCCTCATAGTCAAAATATTTATACAAAGCTCTAATCCAGTCTAGAAGCTCTTCAACATCCAGGTTCCCCTCATACATGGGAATCTCCATTTTTTACCTGGCACCTATCCTTGCAACAACCCTGAATAGGCGTTCATCTGCTGCAACTTCTTCTCCCTCGTTTCCATCTTCATTTTCAATTTCAGCCTCGTTGATATCCCCAACATTGAATGTGTGACTTTGTGCTGTCTCCATGGCATCAAGCCTAACACGTAGTTCACACATTTCCCTTTCCACTGCTGGATCAGGCATTGGCCTCTCTCTCCTTCTCGACGGCATGGTTGCAAGTATTTTCTCTTTTCTCTGCTACAAAAATCAAAGAACTCTTACTCACTCTGATACCAAAATAATGCAGACCCCCAACCCTCAGGTCGAAGTCTGCACAGGATATTTCAATTTCATCCCCTTAGAGCCTAACTGGCTCTTCAATTTCCTCTTCGAAAAATTTATTCACACACCCAATTGAGTGTATGTCACAGGTCCTTCTGAGTTATGCTCACATGATCTTTACACTGGCATGAACTCCGCGATCAACACCCAACTGATATTTGGATTGTCCCCTTTTCCTTTCAGGATACCGGATTTCGCGAGTTCGTGAATCCTGTTGTCGAGCACCTGTTGGGCCCCAACAACTCCCCCTATATTTTTACAAAATTTAAAGGGCCCCTGTTAGAATCTTGATAATTATAATGAGCTACAGAATCAACCTTTTCAAATAGTTCCATACCTTGGCTTTATTTGAGACAAACTTAAGACATTCACTATAGTATGAAACATTTGTTACAAAAGTATATGTCAAAAGTTAGAAACGAGCATAAAAATCTCAATTTAAACAAAAACGTTAATTTTTATCAAATGTTTATTTTCGTTTAAATTATGATTATGTGTTCTTTCTTTTGTTCATTAGAAAGTTTGACTATTTTGAATAATGTGTTCAATACTTCATCAAATTTTGGTTGGTTTCTCATTTTCATAAAATCATTTGGTGATATTAATTAATTAAATTCTTTTTTTATTTTGAATCTCATAATAATAATAAAAAATAAAAAAGAATTATCTATCATTTGTTTGATTTTGTAAAAAAACAAAATTAATATTTTTCTCTTCTCCATTAACTTGAAGCTTCTAGAGTTTTAGGATAATTATAAACAATGTTTGTTTAGAACTTATAGTTAGTTTAAATTCATTTTTTATTTTTCTAGATTTTGTTTTATTCTCAATTTTTAGGTTATTAATTTAGGTTTCTTTTTGTTTCATAGGTTTCTATTAACAAATATTTGATACGTATCTGATCATGGATTGATTTTATTATCCAAATACGTTCAAGATGATTGATCCAAAAATAATATTGGATTTCCACAAATAATTTTATGAGCAACAACAGATAAAATTTGGAAATGCATCAAGATCAGACACATGATTTTGCAGGACTGATTGCAGCCAAACCGTGAGGAATTTAGAGAAATGGTTGAAAACCCAGAACCAAAATGGACCCATTTACTTTTTGTGTAGATATTTTCCCAAACAAATGCATGATTTGAGATATATTTGGGTCTCTTTTAGAGGCAAATTTCAGGTGGCAGAAATTAATAGTGACGCCCAGACTGTTCATTCATTTTATAAATATATGAGAAAGATCAGAGCCAGGGAGATCCAAGAATTGGAGAGGAGGATTTTAATCCTTTCTCTTTTGTATATTATTTCTTTTGTAAACTTTTTATTTCTTTTCAAATGGAGTAATGGATGGCTGGAAGCTTTGGGAGAATGGATGAGTATTTTTAAAGAAGAATATGGAATTCCAGGTTGCTTAATGGCTTTTGTCCTATAAGTAAAATGGTTTTATTTTCATATAATGTCTTCATATTCTTTCAATAATTGATTATGCATTGATTTAAATAGCTTTAGTCTTTTTTATCAATACATGGTTAATTATTATTATTTATATATTAATTTTTCCAATCTTTAAGAGTTTATTATCCAAAACAATTATTCTAAGACTACAATATGGGCATGTGATTTTGAGAAAGAATATGGGAAAGTAATTCATCTTTGGCTTTAGACCTGTGTGATACTTATTCAATTTCATTCTTTCATTATTGTTATATTATGAAAATGTTATAATGGTTGATTTTAGTTTTGGCTTGTCAATCATATGGTGTTTTCATACTGTTAAATGTCATATGCTGCCCATAATTTCTTATTCAATTTTTTATGTGTGATCAATCAATCATTTGATTATTATGGAATTTATTTCTAATGTTAAATGATGGATAATATCAATACCCAGAATTGAGTTTTCTTTCGTTCTTAAATATTGATTATCTTAAGATCACACGATTTTTAATTAGTTGTCTTCCTGTTGTTATTAATTTACTCCAATATCAAATACTTCTTTGAATGTATTCTGAAAGTGCTAGTATTGTTCTGTTATAGGTTTCCCTTAATAACAGTACTGGCAAGAGATCATACAACACAAAAAGATAAATATCAGTTTTGTTGATTAGCGACAGGTTATTATGTGTGTTATTTAGTTAAGTTGTTTATGAACGAAACAATGAATGTATGGTTTAGCTTTGACTATCCACATGTTCATGTTTCATTAACTTTTTTTTGCAAGATTCTTTAAATTTATAAAAGAAAAACAATAAATATTTTTATGCTTTCTTTATCTGCTTATTAGAAACAATCATTTTTCACATCGATTTTTGTAAGTTTCGATTAAAACTTGCATCTTGTAAATCATGTAAATAAACGAGACTTGTATATCCTCTACTTTAATACAACTACTATAGTTACATTTGAACATATGTACACACACACACACACACACACACACACACACATATATATATATAGTGTGTTTAGTAATTAGTTAGTTATTTCTCTCTTTTATTCATTTCTTTTAGGATTCTTAGATTGGCTAACGGAGCCATTAAATCTGTCAGAATGAGTTACACCAAACGACTTGGGTTATTTAGACAACCCCGGACCAGACTCGCTCTTCCAGTTGATGGATGGTCAATTTTGCCCGTCAACAAATGGCGCTAGAAGGAGGGATAGACTGACAAGCTGGCCTTGTAGGAGTCTTTGTTTCAAATTTATTAATTTCCCATGGCTCCCCAAATCACTGTGTTGGAACATGCTTTCCACTTCTCATTACCTGATATTCCCAAAAAGACAGTCTCTCTCTTATCCAAACTCACCTTTGATGGTGGGAGGAATGTATCTGTAAAAGACCATATTAACAAGTTTTGGTGTAAATGCATCAAACATGATATTTCTGATTTAAATGTTTTGTGCAAATTGTTTTCTTTTACTTTTAGGGTTCGGATTAAACATTTGTTTGAGTTTTTTTCCAGCATATCACATTTTTGATTGGTTTCAATTTGTAGATGAATTTTTAAATGCTTTTGAAATCTATGATTACAATCAATTATGTGAAGAATTTCAGACTTTGCTAATCAATGGCAATTCATCTTCAAAAGGATTTTCGACAAGAATCCATCATGTTATTTGTAAATTTAATCTTGATGACATGTCATTTGTTTTAAATCTCCTCTATGATGCTTGTATCCAGTCATATTCGATTGCAAATGATGAAGCAGTTACAAATACTATCACTCAATTGCAAGAAGAATTGTGTTCACAGGATGAGAGGGATCCATCCGAAAATGTTGAACAAGCAAGGGAGGTAAAATCTATTGAAAATGTTCTTACTGATAATCAAATTGGTTTTTCCTCTAAATCATTATATTTTCAGTCCTCAACCATCATGGAAGAAGATTTGATGTTGGGTCAAGGTGAATGTCCTCGTTCTCCTAACTCTTGCTCTAATCAATATTTAAATTTGGTTATGGAAGAAGACTTAGGTGATGAAAATGATCTTAAGCATTCTAACATTCCAATGAAACTGATTAGAGATGTAGATTTGCAATTGGAAGAAGAAACATTAAACCCTCATCTACAAATCGTACCTTATCAACATGAAAGATCAGATGTTTTCCATGAAAGTTTTGAATTATCTATTGTACAGGAGGCAAATTTAGATGATCATAATATGTTGAAGAATTTATCACCAAAACAAAGTGAAAGTTTTAATGAAAATGAAGAGGAATGCCTTGAGAATACCATTGTTAAATATCATAGATCAAGATATTCTTTTCATGTGCTTATTTCTGATTCCTTTTTCTCTTTATATCCCGATCTCTTCTTAGATTCTGGTGGATTTGATACTTTACCCACAATATCTTACTCTTTGCCATCACAATCCAATCTTTTCGATATGCCAAAATTTGGTGAAACTAATTCCAAACATAACACTTATCAAGTCGGATTTGATGCTCTTTCACTTTCATCACTCGAATGGAAAAATGACAAGTTGCAAGATGATTTTACACGATTTATTTATGAAAAAGACAATGCACTCATCCTTATGGAAATTGAATATTCTACATTGCATATTTGTTTTTTGATTAGTTCGAATTTTAATGTTTATGATTCACATTTTGAAATGATCAATCTCATCAAAGGAAACGTTCAAACCAATAATCTAACTGATGTCATGAATCCTCTTATGATGTGTTCCCCACTAATATATTCATTTCATCAAAGTCATAGTTTGCATATTAATTTTTATGACACGATCTTAGAATGGCTTGAAGATTCATTTCTAAAAATTCTTCATAATAAAGATAAAGTTGTGCTTGCTTTCTTTCTATCTAAAGATCTAGAAAGTAAGCATAACATGATTCTCTTAGATCCATCATGTGAAGAAATTGATGAAAACTTGGAGAATGGTGAGGAGGATGGGGCACTTCGGCCTTGGTAGATGGTTATGTCAGGTCCCTATAGTAATGACAAGATTTTAAAACTTACTTATGTTCTTCCATGCCATTATGACCCATATCACGACCATATTGCAGAATGGTTGGAGGATTCATACATCAAGAAGTTTCGAGGGAATGGTAAGATCATGCTTACATTGTTTCTAAATGATGATTATGAAGGTAAGTGTGATATATTTATGTCATTTTTTGATATACTACCATTATTTTTAGTAATATTTGATTTTTTTTCCATTGCAGGATTGGAGTTACTCTGATGGCTACACTGGAAGCATGACTTCACTTAGTATTTTTTATTTGTTTAGTAGTTAGAGTAGGTTTCAGAGTAGGTTTTATTTTAGTTTTATTTCTCAGTTTTTCTCTTTGTAATAATGCAGTTATGAACACAAGTGGGCACACCAAGAGAACCATAATATGAATGTTGTCAGGGAAGTCCACTTTAAATATTTTTCTCTCTGCTTTTCATTGAATATTTATTTTCAAAAACGTAGTATCATCATGAAAATTTTAAATGGAAAGTAAAGAGATAAGTAAATTTAAACTATCAATTCAACCCTGACCCAAGGTGCCACGAGTATGACTGCACTCATCTTAATGAGAATTTTTCTATTTTTAGTCTCTTTTATTTTCAATAATAATGCTTGGTCAAAGTAACATCTTATGCATCACTATCTTAAGAAAAGAACTTACTCGCACATGATATTTTATATGATTTAGTTCTTCTTTTATTTTACAGTGAGATGATAGTGGATACAAAAACTCAAGTTTATCTTTGGCCAAAAATTGTTTCCTAAAAGTTTTATTTTGCTGTTTTGATTTTGTGTACTTCTTATTTTGAATCCCATTAATAAAATTTGATTTGGTTTGTTGTGTGTTTTTGTTTTCTTTGATTATTTTAAACGAGTTTTCTTCTTATCTTTATTTTTGAATCAATATATTTCTGATCAAAGAGCTATTGTCGAAGGAAACATTTATTTTAAGACTTGTGTTTTTTAAAGCAAATTGAAATAAGTTCAAAGGGGTCCTGATATTAAGATATAGCTCAGACAATTGATTTTTAACTCAATTGTCACTTTCATTTTGTCCTCAAATTGTCTTTGTCAAAGTATTACACTAGAGATATGGTTTAAATATTTAAGAATTACGATGATCTTTAAACTTCTTACACCGTCCATATTCTTAAGGAATCACTTTTAAGTGCTTCCCCATTCTCTAGATGATTTCTTAAAGAAAATCTAAAATCTCTAAACCATGATAAAACTTCCAATTTTGAAAGCAAATAAATTACATGGTCAACTATTCACCTGTATTGCAATTAACCT
>ML778191.1:360094-414524 GCA_009831015.1 Picea engelmannii | reverse complement strand
TGATTATCTTAAGATCACACGATTTTTAATTAGTTGTCTTCATGTTGTTATTAATTTACTCCAATATCAAATACTTCTTTGAATGTATTCTGAAAGTGCTAGTATTGTTCTGTTATAGGTTTCCCTTAACAACAGTACAGGCAAGAGCTCATACAACACAAAAAGATAAATATCAGTTTCGTTGATTAGCGATAGGTTATTATGTGTGTTATTTAGTTAAGTTGTTTATGAATGAAACAATGAATGTATGGTTCAGCTTTGACTATCCACATGTTCATGTTTCATTAACTTTTTTTTGCAAGATTCTTTAAATTTATAAAAGAAAAACAATAAATATTTTTATGTGCTTTCTTTATCTGCTTCTTAGAAGCAATCATTTTTCACATCGATTTTTGTAAGTTTCGATTAAAACTTGGAGCTTGTAAATCATGTAAATAAACGAGACTTGTATATCCTCTACTTTAATACAACTACTATAGTTACATTTGAACATATGTACGTATATATAGTGTGTTTAGTAATTGGTTAGTTATTTCTCTCTTTTATCCATTTCTTTTAGGATTCTTAGATTGGCTAACAGAGCCATTAAACTCGTCAGAATGAGTTACACCAAACGGCTTGGGTTATTTAGACAACCCTAGACCGGACTCGCTCTTCCAGTTGATGGATGGTCAATTTCTCTCGTCAACAACACCTTACCTCTTCGACCTCTGAAAACTGAAATACCAAACACTAGACACTTCTCGCTACTAACTTCAGCTTTCTGCTCTTCGTGATTTCTGGAGTTGCGATGATGTGAAACTCTACCTCTTGACTCCCGGAGTCCTGAAATCCAAAGTATCGAAATCCCAAAATTCCACTCTAAGTCCTGTCGCACTTCGTGACTTCGAGATTTTCCATTTACTGCTCCCCATTCCTTGTCTTTAGTGTTTCCGGTATGCTGTATCCTGAAATAATGAAATGTTGCTATCTCACTCCAAGGAGATCAATGAATGTGATCCTCCCTTGATCCGACGACTGGCGTGGTTTCGCATACCGGGAGTTCGAAACTCTCGATTCCAAATCACTATCTCCTTGAGATCCTGGATCTCGAAATGATGAAATGACGAAACGCTCCTTCAAAGGTATTTTGCATTTTGCGATTTCGAAGATTCTTATGTGGAGCACTCTGCTCTTTATCAACGGGAATGCTGAAACGCCGATTCCCAAAATTCTTACAAATATCCTGCTACGACTTGTGATTTAGGTCTTTCCTCCCCGCTGTGTCCCATTCACTTGTCCTCAGGACCTCTGAAACCCCGAATTTCGAAGTTCCAAAATTTCGACCTTGTCACTCTTCACCTTTATACACGAAAACTCTTTTCGCGTTTCGGGGATTTGATCAACCAAAGGTTTCATCCACACTTCGGACTTATGACCCTCAAAATGCCGAAATGATCTCGACGATCCAATGATCAAAATCAATGGTCCACGTTAAATCCTACGTTTCGAAGGTGTATCTGTCCAATGCTTAACTTCCTCCGCAACTTTCTTGGATCCTATGGCCCTAGCTATTTCGGGAGTTCTCCTTAGAGAATTCCGACCATTCAGTTTCCTCCTCAAGAACCCCCTGCTCAAAATCGACTATGCGATCCTTCTTTGGGGTGTGACTTCTACACAATGACTTGAACTTCCTGCTTTCTATTGAATGATTCAAAGGCCCTAACCCTTCTGAGCTTTCTTCACAAACTCAGGTATTCAAGGAGACTCCTGCACGCACTCCTTATGACAATCCTTCAAATACTTTAGTGTACTTGAACTCCCGACTCTGTGCATTTTCTCTGCAACATCAGTCCTTCAATTTCTCAACCTTAGTTGATAAGTTCTAAGGTTTTGACCAACCTGCGCACACCTTGCACGGCTCCTGTGCTTGTCTTGCACTTCTATTGAAATGAGAACAACTGTATCCCTCCTGAGCTTCCAGAGATGAACTCTAAACCTTCGTCAACGCACTCCTTGCGGATGTTTCACTGCACTCCTTGTAGGAACTCTCACTCAGGAAGAGAAACAATTGAAACTCATTCTCTTTCTTCTCTCAGACTTCAAAAATTTAATATGAAATCATACATTCAACTTAGTATCAAAATAAATGCATAATAGAGAGAATAAAACAACTATCGGCATACCATTCAACATGTATACACAGAAAACATCATAACACCATGAATCTGAATCAAAGCTTCATATATTAATTCAAGCTTCTATACATGGGTTCTCCTCTACAACTCTTCTGCTACAACTCTCTGCTTCTCTATGGTAATGTGCTTAATGATCTAATTCTGATTTTTTTTACAATGATACAAAGATGAGGGTGTCTATAGTTGTTTTCCCTCCTGTTCCTAAAACTGTCTAATCTGGAATTTAAATCTACCTACTTTTATTAACTGGGCATAAATGACTTTTACATCGACAGATGAGAGCAGATTGCTCAATATCTATTTACAATCACTTATTCATAAATGCGCATCTGCCTTCCTTAACTATTTCATTAATATTCCTTCCTTAGTCTTTCAAAATATTTCAAAACATTTTCAACATGTGCAAAAAATGCATTACGCTCATCCCAACTATCTTCCACCTCCGCGATCACTTGCTGTTGGCGATACTCCTGCATCACTGGGATATGCCACACAAAAAATCTTACAGAAATTCATATATATAAAACTTTAAGCAAACAAATACATTTTGATAATACATAGTTTCATGTGAAATTAACAGTAAATATATACATACAACATACAAAGGCTATACCCATAAATATAAAGACATGTATAAATACACAACATGCAAGTGAGCACACAATTGATACTTATATTTTATTAAAGACCACCAACTACATCCAGACCTTCCACGATCCTCCTAGCCTTAGACCACACTTCTCATCACTCTTATCATTGGGTCACCCCGAGCTGGGACTAAAATCCACCCGGGTAAAGGGATTCCTAGGCTAGGCTGTGGAAAAAGGAAGTTACACTGTCACCAGGAAGGATGTATTCCCAGGAGCCAACTCAAACTACCAGCCCACATTCGCTCATTCCCCACATGCATGTCCTACCCCAAGAAATGTGCCCCTTCTCTTCTCAACAGTCCTTCAGCTACCCCACTTCCCTTCTAGGGCTTCAATAATAGGTTGAACATGAAGTCTCAAAGAACTATATTTGTAGTTGGGATCCCTTAGGAAATCACTTCCACAACAAACTCTTTCACCTGGAGAGATTTTCTCACAGGCCCGACAACCAGTCTCTTCAATCCACGGGCTTGAAAAATTGTTTCTTCAACCCAACTCTCTAGTTAATTAGGTATAGGATCGATGAAGGTGGCAACCGAAAGCAGGTATAGAACATGGATAACAAGCACAGAAATCAGTTAAGGAACAATAATAGCTCGGGTACAGTAAAATACTGGCACAATACAACATGGGTACAGGTTACTGTTGGTAAACATAATAGTATGGGTAGCTTCAATAGTGCGCGCAAGCTCCCAACATACGTGAATGATGCATAGGTCGATTGATCAAGAGAATGGTTGGTTGCGTGAATGCATGAGTGAATGGAGAAGGCCCCCCAAAACTGACTAATTTCCCCACATATATTTGCATGCACCCTAATTGACACATGGACCTCCAGGAATTCATTCCTCTCCACTTGGGATTCATGCTCTATCCCATAAGAACTTAGGATAACATGATATTTATCCATGCCTTAGTCTCTAGGAATAATACTGTAATATTCCCATAGAGATAATACGTCTAGCTTAGCTCCTGTCCTAGGCTCTTAGCCCGTCCCTTTCCCTTCCTAGTGGATTTTATACCCCCATACTCGTGTATCGTGGTCAATCTATATGAAATGATGTATTTTATTAATGATATGAGTGTTTACACATACACAAATAGGCTCACTGGCCTTTAGCATCTAGGCTCTCCGACCTAATTCAACACATAAGACTCCTAGATTATAAGAACCTGGCTCACCAGCCTACAAAACTTGTTTACAATTCAACTGGGGCTCGGTCTTGGGTGTGTTACAGAATATAAAATTAAAAGGGAGAAATAAATTTGGGAAAAATAATTCCCTAGAACTTGAAGGTGTAAATTTTTTAAAATAACATATATATTCCTAGACATAATGAGATGCATATCATAATGAATACAAAGACATAAATAGTCATGGTGGTGGTTAACATCCAACGAAACCAAAATTGGTCGATCAGACCTTAAGAAAAATGAGAGATTACTTTGATTTCTTTAAAATGTTATTTCGATGCTTGAAAAGCATTAAGAGAAGCATTCCAAGATCACTAAAATTTTGATGAATTAGAAGGTTAGGAAGGTCAATATTGTGAGAAATAATTTGAAATTGATATTTAATTTGGGTATAAGCATGGAATTATAAGAGAAAGTGCCTTTAATGTTCAACCCTCTTAGTGACACAAAGGTGACATATTCTTTCCCGACGTGTTTGGGGATTTCCCAACTCCCTATTGGGAATGTGTTATATTCTTTGCACGACCAAAAATATTATCTACATTGGGAAGGGAACATGAGGGGAGTCACAAGGGAGGCATGAGCCCAACCTTGTACAGGGGGTTGCAGAGAGGTAGGAGCCCCCGAAAAAAATGGTGGTTTTTTGCATCCGTTTTAGTGGTTATTTGGCACATGGTTTTTGCCAATGGTTTTCTAATTTTGGTTAAGGAATTAGGATTTTTGACTAATACTGATCAATGAATTAGAGGTTTTGGATGTCATGGGATTCTATATATATTGTATTATAAACAACAAATATGCATGATGAATAAATAATTAGAGGTGTGGCTCTACACAGGTTGTTGGTTTTCCTAATTTGGGTTTCCACAGTAAAATATTTGTGTAATGTGTGTGTGTGTGTGGGTGATTGTATCTTTTCTATTTTTATTAAGAATTTATTTGTAGTAATTAAGTGTACAAGGTTAATATATACATGGGTAAAATCACGAAGGTGGGCAACACTTTTGTGAGAATTGGGTCTTCAAAATTCCTAGAAACCTTTTTTCGGCCGAACTAATACTTCTTTCAACCGAAACATGTTTCAGCTGAACCTTTGAACGTCAAATTGAATGGTACCATGACAATGCCCTCGATTTTCATGTACAATTTTATCCGGATGATTTTTTTTCATTTGGTAACATCTTTTGGACCGAAAGATAGTTTGGTCAAAAGATTTGTTCGGCCAAAAACTTACTAGCGGGACAAATATTTTTATTCAGTAGCATATTTTCGGACGAAAGATTATTTGACCGAAAACTCTTTCGACTGAAATGTCTTTCGTCTGAAAAAACCTTTCGGCCGAAAAATGTTTTATATATTACCCGCATATTGGTCAGTCCATCCTTTTGGAGCTACTGACTGTCTGGTTCTATAGGTCGTTGTTGTCGCTGGTGGTGTTGTCGTTGGTGGCTCTGTTGTCACTGGTGGTGTTGTGGTCGTTGGTGGTGCTATTGATGCTAGATATGTTGACTGTCAGGTGTTGTTGGTGTTGTTGTCGTTGGTGGCGTTGTTGTCGCTGGTAGTGCTGAAGCTACTGATTGTTGGTGTTGGTGTCACTGTTGGTGTTGTTGTCGCCATTGGTGTTGTTCTCGTTGTTGGTGCAGTTGGTCGCTATTATAGTTGGTGTTGTTGGTGTTGTTGCTGTCATTGTTGGTGTTGTTAGACATTGTTTCAGGTATGTTACATTTTTTAATTTACCCTAATTTAATGTAAATTAGATTAGTTCAAATATTAGCCTAATTTAGTGTAATTAGGCACAATGAATTCACTGTGCTTAATTCACAATGAATTCACTGTGCCTAATGTAGTTATCCTAATTAGCATAATTGGGAACAGTGAATTAAACACAGTGAATTCATTGTTCTTTTTTAAGCACAATGAATTCATTGTGCTATGTTGCTTTTGGTAATGTTGGTGTTGTTGGTCACTATTATAGCATGTATTTTATAGTTTTTTAAATTAGTGTAATTTAGTGTAAATTAGTGTAAATTAGTGTAATTAGGATAATTAGGATAATTAGTGTAATTAGCTTGTTAAACAGTGAATTAAGCACAATGAATTCATTGTGCTCTATTGTTGTTGGTGTTGTTGGTTTCTATTATAGAAGGTATGTTATAGTTTTTTAAATTAGTGTAATTTAGTGTAAATTAGTGTAATTAGGATAATTAATGTAATTAGCCTATTAAATAGTGAATTAAGCACAATGAATTCACTGTGATTTTTTAAGCACAATGAATTAAAAGTACAATGAATTAAGAACAATGAATTCACTATTCTTTTTAAGAACAATGAATTAAGCATAGTGAATTCAACACAATGAATTTAAATTGTGCATGTAAATTTATTTGCCAAAGTTTGATGTAAATCTAGTTTGCATGGAAAAGAGATTGATGTATCCTTATTTCCAAAAACCAATCTCACAAGTTAGCATCAAATACAAATTAATTATAAGTGTGTGGGTTATCAACAATCTGATTCGTGCAAAGAGAAACTAGATACCATGAATATTGAAATTCTTCAAACCAATAGAAATTTGTCATTAGAGTTTAAGAAGTGTTTCTTTTTAGGTGAAATATTAACCATGCATATGAAAGTGAAGGGATTAGTTCTCCATAAAAAAACGAGTGTTTACCCATTCAAGATAGTGCTAGAAATGAGTTAATATTAAACAAGATTAGATTCTTATTTACTTCACATATCTACACATCTAAATATAGGAATATACCATTATATTTCATATAGGATAATATAGGTCATTGTCAGTGTTTCCAACTTTAAGATGAATCGTTTTAATTCTAAGTGCTAATATATTATACTCTAGTGTGTGTATATTATATTTATGCCAAATGATTTAAATATTATGTGTGTTAAACCATGGAATCAACAAACCCTTAAATACTAGCACTTGGGAAATGAAATGTTCCAACAACAAATTGAAATTGTTCTAGGACTTAAACCATTAATTAGGTTCTATAATTTAAACCATCAATTAGGTTCTAGAATTGTATCAGGTCCAAAATTACTTGAAACAACCATCACATAATGTGCCATGAATATGTATTTAATCTTTAGAAATATGACAAACTTTAGTCATTCACAATTGTGGTATGATCACTGTGCTTAATTCATTGTGTTGTATATTATATAATCCTTTCTAATAACTAACAACATCATTTGGTGAGAACATCCTGCTAATAATATTATATCATACTATCATATCAATAGTGACCAAAGGACTCAGTAACAACACATCATGGACTTACTCTTCTATAAATACCCTTGTAATCCCATTAGATCAGTAATCACCTGTATTACACTTAGTATATCAAAAACACATTAGCTATTAGTATTACTTCTTATTCATGTAATCATCATAGCAATCATTACTAATGAATCTGTGGTGTCAAATGCTTAGTAGTATAGTTGTGTTCTTTGATTAAGCTCTACCTTATTTCCATAATCTCTGTACATGAGTTAGCTAAGATGATCTCACTAGTACAAATAAAGAGCAAAGGTAATGATACTTATTACTCATAGATAGTGTACTCATAGTAACCTAATATGGAAATTGTAACATAAGCAGATAGAGTGGATTAGTACTAAGAGCTTGAACAAACATGACCTTATACTGTTACATGATAGTAAGTAATCACGTATCTTTGTTTAAGCTGGTGTTATATGTAATACAATCCTATCTATTACGTATTATGTGTTTTCAATGAAGCTTGTTATTACCGAAATCTTACCCTTATTAGTATAATGGAAACAATACTAACCTAACTAATATGGCAAATACATCTACTTATCTGTATTGATCCTCCTTGTTACGACAACAAACTCTAATAACAAGTGCAATTTTATTTATTTTTTGTTTAAGGTGTGTGCGCGCGTGTACAAAGGAAACAACACACATTCGACTCTGTGTCGCCACCCGATGACGAATAAGATGCCACCATGATGAACATAACAAGACGACAAGGGTGCATGACAAGTAACTGCATGCATAAATGACGATCACACGACAATAAGTAAACTGACTACCCGCCCGTCCTACCCTGCAATGGTTAGGACCTCCAAGACACATAAGCAATGCTCAAGCCCAGGTTCTCATCGATTTTAACCATTTAAGGTCTCAGGGTTCGCGACTATTCTGAGGAACATGGAGGTGTCTACATCCCGCCCAACACAAATAGTCCAAGCAACAAAATTATTACAACCGAGCACAACAATAGACAAATGCCCAGCCACGTCTTCTATGGAAGGTGCAAGACAAAAGGACTTAGACAACGACCAACTAATATTAAGACAAGGCATCGTCTATGACTCCACTGTGATTAATTACAGACCATTTACTCCAGTTAAATTTCATGAATCAACGAGTACATTAAACATAAGGTAAATCCAATTAATTGCAATTTCCCAATTACCAATTCATAACCACTGAATGTACTTGGTACGAAACCTTACATTTTATATGTTTGACAATTCTACAATTTCAATTCATTCCATAAAATAATAACAACATTACTTTTGTACCATAACCTTGCACACTCAATAAAACTGAGTCAATAGCACCTGTCTATGTCCAAGCAGTAAAACATCATGTCATCTATCATATTGCATCATAATCAAAGATAAAATTTTTATTATCATAAAAGTCTAGATCACTTGCGAGCAAGTGTCCTCAAAGAATAAGTTTTCTTAGTGCGCTAGAGCGGGATGTTACATACACCCCCTCTTGGTCTAAACTTCGTCCTGAAGTTTCATAGTAGAAATGCCGAAATAAGTGTATCACAGTATCATAAGTCTATCGATCAAACAAAAATGGAAACTGCTGGCACATATCATATGCGTCCTCCCAGGTCGCCGAGTGTGGACTATAACTGTCCCACTGGACCTTGACCTGATCTACCGTTCGATGTCGTAACTATCGAACGCGATGATCTAAGATGTAGACCAGCTCAGCCGTGAACCCTCCATCGTCTGATACCTGCAAGGAACTCATGTTAATCACATGTGTAGGATCACTAATATAATGTCTCAAAACCGATACATGAAAAACATCGTGCATACGCCTCAAAGAATTAGGCAAGGCTAGTCGATAGGCCACGAGCCCCTTTCTCTCCACAATCTTGAAAGGTCCCATGAACCTAGGAGAGAGTTTATCTCCCTTTCCAAACTTTATCGAACTTTTATGCAGTTTAACCCGCAAGAAGACTCAATCACCGACCTCATAACTACGGTCGACTCGGTGCACATTGGCATAACTCTTCTGTCGATCCTGTGCTTATTTAATCCTTTGTCTTATCGTTTGCATTTGTTCTTCCATTTCTTGGATCACTTATGGTCCCACCAGGACCCTATCCTCAAGTCGATCCCAACTCAAAGGCGTCCGACATGGTGGCCCGTAAATAAACTCAAAAGGCGCCATCTTAATGGTGCTCTGGTAACTGTTGTTGTAAGCGAACTCTACTAGAGGAAAGAATTCCTCCCAATGCTTTTGTTGGTCCATCGCGTACATGAACAACATGTCTTCCAAGGTTTGGTTCATTCATTCTGTCTGTCCGTCAGTCTCTGGGTGATACGCAGTACTAAAGTTAAGTTGAGTTAAGTTAAGTTGAGTTCCCAAGGCCTCTTGGAAATTCATTCAAAATTGTCCAGTAAACACCGATCCTCGATCGGATATAATCGTGTTAGGCATGCCATGCAGCCTCACAATCTCACTGATGAAAACTCTAGCTATGTCAGGTTCTTGATACGTCATACGCACAGGAATAAAGTGAGCACTCTTCGTCAGAGTGTCTACTACTATGAAAACGAGTCATGTCTCCTTGCCGTCAGTGGAAATCCAACAATAAAATCCATCGAAATAAGTGCCCATTTCGATTCCGAAATGGCATGTGGTTGTAGTAATACTGCTGGGTCTCTATGTTTAGCCTTTACCTGCTGACACTCCAGACACCTGGCCACATAGTTAACTATGTCGGCCTTCATTCCCCTCCAGAAGAATAAGGGCTTAAGATCTACCCTCATCTTCATAACTCTCGGGTGAGCCATGTAAACTGCTCTATGAGCCTCGCTTAGGATCAACATCCTCAACTCGTCATTTGGCGGTACGTAAATCTGACTTTTAAACCTCAATAACCCATCGCTATCTAATGAAAATCCCTCGTATCATGGTACCATCATGGTGTTTTGTCCGATAAAACCCTCAACCTCTTTGTACCAGTCATCATCACGCTGTAAAGTGAGAATCTTCTCACGTAGATTCGTCTGAAGAGGCAACACCAAAAATATGCATGGCCTCCGACTCAAAGCATCCACCACTCGGTTCATCGTTCCCTTTATGTAAGTAATCTCAAAGTCATACTCGCTGAGCAATTCCAACCAACGCTGTTGTCACACGTTCAGGTTGCTTTGCATAAAAATGTGTTGTAGTCCACAATGATCAGTCTTTAGTTCAAATTTTCGTCCAACGAGGTAGTGTCTCCAAAACTTCAAGGAATATACAATGGCTAATAACTCCAAATCATGCGTCGCATAGTTCTCCTCATGCCTTCTCAGTTTCCTCGAAATATAGGCGATTACTCGTCCGTCTTGCATCAAGACTCCACCTAAGCCTTCCTTGGATGCGTCTGTGCATACCAAGAAGTCCGCGTCCATGTCAGGGACCTTTAGTACCATCATTGTTGTCAACAACTCCTTAAGCCTCCAAAATGCTTCAGCGCATTTCTCATTCCAAACAAACTTCTTGTTTTTCTTCTGCAATTCCGTGATCAGATTTGCTATCTTCGAAAATCCCTCGACAAACCGTCGATAGTATCCTGCTAAACCCATAAAACTACGCACTTCTGTGACAATCGTTGGTGTAGGCCAGTCCATAATAGCCTCAACCTTGGCCAGATCCACGACGATGCCTTCACCGGAAATGACATGCCCTAAGTAGTGAATCTTCGATTGATAAAAAGAGCATTTGGACAGTTTCCCATACAGTTTGTGCTCTCGCAGACACTATAGTACCAAGCACAAGTGCTCGTCATGCTTCTTTGTCGTACGTGAGTAAATCAAAATGTCGTCAATGAATACTTGGACGAACTTGTCCAAGTATTCGCGGAACACCCCATTCATCAAACTCATAAATACCCTTGGGGCGTTTGTCAGTCAAAACGGTAAAACAATAAACTCGTAATGTCCAAATCTCATCTTAAAGGCGGTCTTAGGGACGTCATCCTCCTTGATCCACAACTGGTGATACCCTGATCGAAAATCGATCTTGGAGAACACCGTCACACCCTTCATTTGATCGAACAGATCATCAATTCTTGGTAAGGGATACTAATTCTTGATCGTAGCCTTGTTCAGTTGACGGTAGTCAATGCAAAGACTCCACGATCTGTCCTTCTTCTAAATGAAAATAACAGGTGCACCCCACGGTGACACACTAGGACGTATCAGTCCCAGGTCCAGCAACTCCTTCAGTTGCATTTTCAACTCTTGCAACTCCGGGGTCGACATCCGATATGGAATTCTTGCTATTGGTTTGGTCCCTGGTTTCAAGTCTATGGTAAACTCCAATTCCCTTTCCAGCGGCATCCCCGATAACTCCTCTAGAAATACGTCCGCAAACTCCTTCACCACCGGAAGGTGTTCTAGACCTTCCGCCACTCCCTTTTCGTTTAGTGCAAGGATCACATAAAGCTTGCACCCCTTGCACATACTCTTCCGTAACTATAAGGAAGAGATGAACCTCAGGGAGACTCCCTGGTTCCATCCTACAATCACACGTCTCTGTCCTTCGTCATCAACCAAGCTCAACAGTTTTGTCTTACAGTTGAGTATCGCCTCATGTGATTCCAACCAATCCATACCGATCATGACATCATAAGATCCTAAGATTGTGATGTACAAGTTGACCCTCGTGACAAACTCTCCCAGGTTAAGGGTACAGCCCGTAACTTTTCCTCCAACCTTCTGTTTGGCTCCTAAAGCCATCTCTACGAAGCTAAACTCATCCTGGTCAATTGCCTTTACCTTAATCCTTTTTAGCACTGCACCAGAAATGAAACTCTCAGTAGCACCTGAGTCTATCAAAATACTAAGGGTCTAGTCAACGACAGTACCTATCGTCTCGAGCACAGTTGACTGGTGCTCTTCCTGACGGTTATTCACCTTTGTATGAATCCGATGGGCCTTGCCCATATCTCCCACTATAGTGGGTCTGACTGATCCAGACACTCTCGTCCTCTCCGCATGACAGTTGCGCTGGTAGTGTGGCTCCCCACATGTCCAACACCCCTTCTTCGGCCCAATAGTCCTGGTACCTGAAGTAGAAGATGACAGCCTATCGGCCTGAAAACCTAGTCTATTCTACTGAACAGGCCTAAACTGATGTTGCTGTGGGTGATGCTGCTACTGATGCTGTGGTCCCTGATAAGGTGCCTGCTACTGAGGCGACGGTCATCAGGGTGTAGTGAAAGTGGATCATCTCTGGAAGCCACGATATCCCAACGTATGTCTCACTGGTGTCTGATGCTGCGGTGTACCAGATGAACCCTACCCTGCTGGTCTCACTGGAGTCCTGGTCTGACCCCCACTGATAAGCTCCTCCTCTACTATGAGGGCCTTTTGGACGACATCGTGCAAGGTTTGAGGCATCAAGATCCTAACCTTTGCACGCAGGTTTCCGTTAAGGCCAAACATGAACCTATTGACCTTCAGCTTCTCAGTGTTAAGGTGCAGAGCATACCAAAGTAGCTCCATAAAACGTGCCTCGTACTCGGGAATTGTACGACCTCCCTATCATAAGGCATTGAACTCATTGAGCTAACGCTCAATGAATTCCTCGGAAAGGTACCTCTCTCGAAACCGTTCCTCAAACTGTTCCCATGACACATCTTTGACGGCCATGTTTAGCTATGGTAGGAGCGTCTTCCACCATAGAAGAGCGCTCCCCTTCAATTGAAAGACCGCCATGCATACCTTCATGTTGGAGGTATAATCACGAAGTGTGAAGCACATCGCCATATTCTCCAACCATGCCTTGGCGACAGTGCCATCCGGGGCACCAAAGAACTCAAGAAATTTAACCTTCTCGAGTTCACGGTGAATGCTACCAGTAACGGCTGGTGCGCGCGGTGGAACCTCAACGGGTGTCGGTGCCCTAGCCTCATCTCTGTCCAAGCGGCTAATCATTGCCTCAGACATGCGCTGAAAAGATCTCATCATCTTGACCACGTCACCAACTTCTATCTGCTCCTGTCTGAGAACCTTCTCACCTCCCTGGGGGTTAGACGCCTTAGGCGTGGATGCTACTGGAGGCATCATGCCTCCTCCCCTAGCACCCTGTCATATGCCTCTGTGGCGTCCTCTAACCATGATTACCTGCACGCACAGAATCAACTCGATCAACAATAGTATAATCAAATCAAATCATTACACAAAATCCGTAGCGAATCACAAGTCGCGGGTTGAACCTGGCTCTGATACCATATGTAACGATCCTCCTTGTTACGACAACAAAATCTAATAACAGGTGCAAAAGTTTTTTTGTTTGTTTGTTTGTTTAAGGTGTGTGTGCGCGTGTACAAAGGAAACATCACACATTCGACTCTACGTCGCCACCTGATGACGAATAAGACGCCACCATGATGAACATAACAAGACGACAAGGACGCACGACAAGCAACTGCATGCATAAACGATGATCACACGACAATAAGTAAACTGAATACCCGCCCATCCTACCCTACAATGGTTAGGACCTCCAAGACACATAAGCAACGCTCAAACCCAGGTTCTCATCAATTTTAACCATTTAAGGTCTCAGGGATGGCAACTGTTCTGAGGAACATGGAGGTGTCTACATCCTTCCCAACACAAACAGTCCAAGCAACAAAATTATTACAACCCAGCACAACAATAGACAAATGCACAACCACGTCTTCTATGGAAGGCACGAGACAAAAGGACTTAGACAACGACCAACTAATATTAAGACAAGGCATCATCTATGACTCCACTGTGATTAATTACAAACCATTTACTCCAGTTAAATTTCATGAATCAATGAGTACATTAAACATAAGGTAAATCCAATTAATTGCAATTTCCCAATTACCAATTCATAACCACTGAATGTACTTGGTATGAAACCTTACATTTTATATGTTTGACAATTTTACAATTTCAATTCATTCCATAAAATAATAACAACATTAATTTTGTACCATAACCTTGCACACTCAATAAAACTGAGTCAATAGCACATGTTTATGTCCAAGCAGTAAAACATCATGTCATCTATCATATCGCATCATAATCAAAGATAAAAGTTTTATTATCATAAAAGTCCAGATCACTTGCGAGCAAGTGTCCTCAAAGAATAAGTGTTCTCAGGGCGCTAGAGCGGGATGTTACATAATCCTTGTTAGCTATATAAGTATTCCAGTAATTACGTATATGGAGTAATGAAATGACATATAATCTACAAAGAACATTGAGATTACACTAGTGACCTTTTTCTCATAAGGATATGGATAGTAATCACAACTTAATTAAGTGAAATACATAGGATAAGCTTAACCTGTTTCATGAAAGCTAGAAACACTGACCCAACTAGTAATGACAAGGATCAGTTTAGGAAGCACGTATACCTTATCTCTATATGTCTATGTTCTCCATGTATCTAGTCCATTCATATTGGTTGATCAAGTACAAGATTCATTAGTTATACATATTACTAACCTTAATTGAATCAATCACTAAACAATGGTAATCAAAGAGAGCTTGATTGTATGACCCTTATTGAACATGATGCAATGGACTTGTAAATTATATATACCTATTATATGTCTATTATATGTCTTTGATTCTTTTAAGTTGTTATAAATGCTTAAATTCCTTCAAGTTGTTTTATAAATTATATTTCCATTTTATGTTTCTATAACTTATGAACTTTCATATTCATGGATTTTCAAAGGATATCTAGATCGAGGTGAGATGTCGAGACAAAAATCTCCAAAAATTCCTCGTAAACGCTCTAGGCTATCCAATGAAGGAGTAAGAGGAACCCCTTCTTTGAATGAGACTCCGAGGTTGTCGGAGACCCCTATCTCAACAAGACATGGAAACTTGGGAGGGACAACTAGTAGTGACTAAATGCAATCTAGTCAAAGAAGATGATTATCAAATGAATCTGTGAATAGATCATCTAGAGAATGTTCTCAAAATAGTGCTATGGATGAAACATTATTAGATAGGTTTAACATTGATATTCCAACACTGGAGAATGGAAGGAATGCATCACAACAAGAAAATATGTTCGGTATTTTTTTTTTGTGTGTATATATATATATATGTGTGTGTGTGTGTGTGTGTGTTTTTAAATGTTGTAATTAGTTTCAAATGTGTATGTGTAGAGGATGAGTTTATTTCAAGAGAAGATAATGAAAGAGAGAGTGCTTGTGATGAAGATTCCAATGTTGGTGAAGAGGGTGAAGGTGGATTTAGGGGGTGTTATCAAGAAACATAAGATTATACACCTATGTCCACCTATCCCTCAGATGTTTGTGATGAGATTCCTTGGGAAGGGTATACTGAAGCGATGAACCTTGAACAAAGATCAGGTGTTAAAAGAAGGCTGCAAAATTGTTTGAGGTGCTTGGATCTCCCTTGAGAGAGTAAACAAAGATTGAAGATTGTTTTTCATCCGTTGTAGAACTTTATGGATGCATATCAAAAGATGAGGCCAACAAATGATAGTTTTATTGATTTGATGAGGAGATGAAAGTCAGAGGTGATGGGCCTCGATAAATGGGAAGTAGTAAAAAACAAAGTTTCAAAAGAAGATGCAATTTCTATGTTTAATTTCAAAGAGGGGCCAAAGCGAAAGATGTTGAAGGTGCAATATTTTAAGCACCCCAACATAACATGACACCTCTATAATAGATTTTTGACAGTGTATGACAAGTTTCCGTGGAATGACGAGGTTCCACATTACTTTGCTAGACTCTTTTATGCAGATATTTTCATGGGCATGCACCCTGATTATACCAGCATACCGTCCAATTATTATGGGGCTGGTAAAGGACAAACATATGATCGAAAATGGGCATACCGAAATGCAACATTTCAGAGGCCTGCACGACCTTTGGTATCTCATCCAATAAGGGCATGTTCCTCACATTCAGATATGCGAGCTACATCAAATGTTGGAAAGGAGGATAAAAATGAAATCGTGGAAAAATTTGAATCAATTTTTTATGGTGTTGATGTTGGTTTGAACCGTCATAGAATTGAAGCCAATTCTCGTGTCAATTTTGTTTACAAATCAGATGAGGAGATAGATTCCATGACCATAGAGGATATACGAGAGTATGCAAAACATTTCCGTAATATTTTGAAGGAGTTACTTCAAAATGATGTACCAAACACCAGATTGGTATGTGTTACAACTAGTAAACATTTTCATGCATTTGGTAATAATTTTCTTGTAGTTCTAGATACATATCATTGTATCTTTAAAAATAATTGGGTTGTTATTATCATTCATTGCAGTTTGGTAATTTGTTAAATGAATCTCCAGTGAATAGGGGACTTGATTCATCGAGCTTAAATTTGGAAGGGTTGAATTAGGTATGTGCTTAAAAATATCCACTTTAGTTGTCCAAAATTTAGAACTTGTTGAATAATCAACATGCATGATTTTTATTCTTTTGTATTAATGTAAACACAGATTCCTATTCCGTCTCCCACTACTTGGGCAAGCTTGTCCCAATTCTCATTGGGAGAGTTTGAAGAGGGTGGGATTTCATAGGTATCATTGCGTATTAAAAACAAATTTAGTTATATATGAAAATTGAAATGTCATTTAAATTATTAATTTAAAATAAAAATGGCTTAAATTATATATATATATATATATATATATATATATATATTGAATCTTAGGGTATGATGGGTAAGACTGTGACTCAACCGACCATGGGAATGTCATCCTATTTTTTTGGTTGATGATATTCATGTTAGCACATCACATGTATTACATGTTTCAAAATTTAAAAATACAATTTAATTTGTTAAAATCATTTAAATTTAATTTTCAAATGTACAAATTTGAAATGTGTTATATGGCAATGTGAAGAAGAGAGTGCGAGCGATTGTGATTGAGGAGGATGCATCCATACATGAGAATGATGCATATCAGGATGATGCTTAATTAAATGTATGTACATTGCACATTAGTGAGTTTTAGTTTTTTTTTTATGCTGGGCCTTTTATATATAAGTGTTCAATCTTATTTGTGTTGAATATGCATATTTTTTTTTTACTTTTTTCAAATTTATGTTTGATCAACTTTTTAATTAAGACTTTCCTATCATAAAAGGGTTTCTCAATTATTGTCTATATAACTTCTCAACCTTTCGATTAATCATTTTGAAATATATAGAACTCCTATATAAGCTTATCATTGTCTAAAATGGTACATTCAATCTTATTTATGTTTAGATCATGATGCAAACCTAATTCTGAAATATGACATTTGATTATATGAGAACAAAATATAGATCTCCCACATCAAAAAGAGGAAATATTCTAAATTCACTTGGATACTGATCTTATTTAATATTATATCATGATTCAACTCAAACTATTCTAGATTTAAAAATATGATTACATGATATTATTCATGATCTTATTTATACATGTTTAAATTTTAGATCATGACGAAGACAATTTTGAACTTGAGCATTTGATTATTTGAGAACAAACTCTATCCCACATCAGAAAAGGGGAATATTCCAAATTTTATTCGATTGCATTCCTTGCCTTCTTGTCCAAGAATGGTGTAATATGGATATGTGTTTTTTGCATACAACGAAGTGAATTCCACTATTCGATATATTCCACTGCAGAAGAGGAGATAAGTATTTTCCTTGAAGAATGGATAAGTATTTTCCTTGAAGAATGGCTTAATATGGAGATTTGTGAACTTTATGCATGTACACAAAAGAATTTAGAAGCACACAATTTTTCTCTTTAAAAAATTGCTAGATATGATATTGATCTAGATTTTATGAGCAGAACGAATTGAATACAGATTATTAACAGGTGCTTAACACAAAATAACAGAGATACAGTAAAACTGGTTTTCTATTCAATAATGAAATAAGCTGAAACTGTAAAATGCAGCGGAAACAAGCTTCTTGGAATGGTGGCGGCTTATCTCTGAGAAGAGATGTGACGGCAACACGCATTCACAAGAAGCAAGTTACAATGAGGCTTTGAAGGCCTTTTTACAATAAGAAAGAATGCCCAAAACCCTAGACATCCAAAAACCTAACCCTAGGAGATGAAGCGCCAAAAGTCATGTAGGCCCCGTTTGGGTAAGCTAGTACATCAACTTCCCGGGGTCGTAACTTTTGCATACGATATCCGTTTGAGGTGTGTGATAGCCCGTTGGAAAGGTATCATCGAGGAGATTCATTTTGGGGGCTCAATTATTCTTTCAACTATCATTAAGGAGCTCGATATAAAAAAACCTTCATTTAGGCCCTCAAAATGGCCCCAGAAGTAAAAACTACTAAAAATAGTAAATTGCCAAAAATGTCAGAAAGCTGTTTTGAGCCAGTTGGAAAAGGTGGGTGGCCACCGATATCCATCTGGATCAAATATTACTTTGTTTAAATCATGTAGGCAATGTTGAAAAAACATTTGGTTATAAAATAAAATTAAATATTTATGCAAAGAATGGTTTAATATGGAGAGTAACTATTTTGGAAGTGATAATATTTAGAGAGAGAAATAATCTTAGATATTTGGAACTCCGGTTGTGTATGTTAATATTTATCACATGGTTATGTTAGTCTTGATGATCTGCTTGGGTATGTTATTCTTTCTCATTGTTATTTAAAATAAAGTTAAATATCTTTAAAATATTTGCTAATAAAGTATATGCTAGTATGTGTTATTGGTTTTTCTTTTTATTGTTACAATGATGTTTAAATTATTGGTAGAAAAGAAACACATGGGGTTTGGAAGACGAAACTGTTGAATCTTAGATCTGTGGAACTCTGCTTAAATATGTTATTCTTGCTCACATGGTTATGTTAATTTTGATGATCTACTTGGGTATGTTATTCTTTCTCATTATTATTTAATAAAGTTAAATATCTTTAAAATATTTGCTAATAAAATATATGCTAATATGTGTCATTGGTTTTACTTTTTATTGTTATAGTGATGTTTAAATTATCGGTAGAAAAGGAGCACATGGATTTTGGAAGAGGAAACTTCAACAATTTTGGTATGTTAATTTTTCTTTAATCACAATTTGTTTTATTTATCTAAAATGGTATGTGTACATTTTGTTTAAAATTTGTAGATATATTTTATTTAAAATTTTTAAATTTTGAATTTGAAAAATGTTTTTTTTTTTCTTCTTCTGGTATGAAGAGATATATCTCAACGATGATTTAGAGTTGAAGTTTGGAGATAAATGTTAATTGATTCTTATTTTTTTATTAGTTTTTGTTAATTTTGAGACCAACACCACTTAATGGTGATATCGTATTTAGATATTGAGACCAACATACATGATGTTATGACATTGCATTAGTGTAATCTAATTTATATATGGAAATCACTCATTACTAAGAAGTGATTGGATTCATGTTATGCATTATGTTATTTGATTCATTACGAGTATAGAGTATTCACTATGAATATCCAATGCCATTTGAATTAATGTGTCATATGTTTTTCCTTGGGGATTCTGTGCACACAACTGTTGGAGCATGCAAAAAACTGTTGGAAATAGTTCTATCCATGCCCCAATAGTTCTGTGCATGCCAAATTGGCATGCACAACATCCACTCAAATCACTAGGATTCATTATGTATGATTATGCCAACTCAAAACACTTGATTCATTATGATTATAGCAACGAAACATGAACAATTAGTTATGGTTATTACAATGAAACATTATCAAGTTTATAACATAACTTCACATTTACTATCGTTCAAGTCTCTATTACTGTATATACAATGCTACCATTATAGTAATATATAGATATACCATTTATTATAATAGTCAATAATTAAAGGCCTAATATTAATATAACCTTTAATAGAGCTTACTTAAATAAGAGTTTAATAACATATTTGCGTAGTTCATGCACATAACTATTGGGAACAATTTTATGCATGCCCCAACAGTTCTGTGCATGCCAAATTAGAATGCACAGTAGCCATATGTATTCTATGCATGCCAAATTGGCATGCACAAAACTGTTGGGGCATGCACATAACTGTTGGGAACAATTCTGTGCATGCCCCAATAGTTCTGTGAATGCCAATTTGGCATTCATAGAAGCCGTATGACTGCTGTGCATGACAAATTGGCATGCACAACAACCACTCAGATCACTAGGATTCATTATGTATGGTTATGCCAACTCAAAACACTTGGATTCATTATGGTTATAGCAATGAAACATGAACAATTAGTTATGGTTATTACAATGAAACATTATCAAGTTTATAACATAAATTCACATTTACTATCGTTCAAGTCTCTATTACTCTATATACAATGCTACCATTATAGTAATATATAGATAGACCATTTATTATAATAATCAATATTTAAAGGCCTAATATTAATATAGCCTTTCACAAAGCTTACTTAAATAAGAGTTTAATAACATATTTGTGTAGTTCATGCACAAAACTATTCCCAACAGTTATGTGCATGCCCCAAAAGTTCCGTGCATGCCAATTTGGCATGCACAACAACCACTCAGATCACTAGGATTCATTATGTATGGTTATGCCAACTCAAAACACTTGGATTCATCATAGTTATAGCAACAAAACATGAAGAATCAGTTATGGTTATTACAACAAAACATTATCAAGTTTATAACATAACTTCACATTTACTATCATTCAAGTCTTTATTACTCTATATACAATGCTACCATTATAGTAATATATAGGTATACCATTTATTATAATAGTCAATATTTAAAGGCCTAATATTAATATTGCCTTTAACAGAGCTTACTTAAATAAGAGTTTAATAACAGATTTGCATAGTTCATGCACAAAACTGTTGGGAATAGTTCTGTGCATGCCAAATTGACATGCACAACAACCATAGGGATTCTATTGCACAAAACTGTTGGGAACAATTCTGTGCATTCCCCAACAGTTCTGTGCATGCCAATTTGGCATGCATAAAAGACCTATGGTTGGTGTGCATGCCAATTTGGCATGCACAAAACTGTTGGAGCATGCAAAGAACTGTTGGGAATAGTTCTGTGCATGCCCCAATAGTTCTGTGCATGGAAAATTGGCATGCACAACAACTATAGGTTTTCATGAGAATCTTAATACAAAGTTTAGTTGTTGAGAATCTAAGATAATGGGATAAGGTTTTGGCATAGAATGATTTTTATCACAATGGAAAAGCATAGATGGTAAATTGGAGATTGGAAAACTTAATACAAAGTTTAGTTGCTAAGTACCTAAGATAACATGATATGGTTTTAGCATAGAATGAGCTTGATTACAACTTAAGTGTTAAAAAATCCACTAGTAAATCTATTTTCTAGATTGTTTTTAGACAAAATATTAAAGGATTAATGGATTTGGTTGACTTGATTAAAGGGGTACAATTTAGTAAATATTTTTAGGATTTGTGAAATACATTGGGAAGTCAAATAAGAAAGAAAAGTATGTAGGTAACAAATGAGGAATATAAGAGAAAATTTTACCTTCAACAAATAGAAGTATTCCAATAAGAAGAACTAGTCATGGTTTGTTTGCATATGTAAATGTATCCATAGTGTACCGAAAACCAAATTAACTAAAGAAAACATGTATTTGTAAGGAAATAATGAAATTATATGTGTGATACTTTTACTCAAAATTTTGGACACTGATATTTTTTGAAATGTAGCAAATCCAATTTAGAAATTGATCATAATGAAATTTTGATTAAGAAGTATGATAAACATCTACCTAGAGAAAATTGAATGAATTGTATACACCAATATTATTTCTAAAAGGTCTAATATATAAGGAATATAAAATGTGTTTGGTGAAACATAAGAGACTGATCTTTTTTTAAATGTAGCAAATCCAATTTAAAAATTGATCATAATGAAATTTTGGTTAAAAAGTAGGATGAACATCTACCTAAAAAACATTGAATGAATTGTATACACCAATATTATTTCTAAAATATCCAATATATAAAGAATATAAAATGTGTTTGGTGAAACATAAGGATCACTAAAATTGAATAACACTTGGATTAGAAAAACTAAGTTCATTAAATGCAAAATATTTGATGTACCAAATGAATATGAACCAAAAGGTTTAGTGCAATTATTTGGTGATATTTTAGATTTTTTGGTGGTATATATTAACTAAATATGAAAAGATATTTTAGATAAGTAATGAAATTTTTGTGATATGGTGCTTTTATATATACTTTAGTTTTCTTTTCTTTGAGTTTTATAATTTAAATGTATTTAAAAAAAATGTATGTAATTATATATTCAATTCGAGTTATTTTGTAATTTTTGCAAGTAACATATATGATTAATGCATATGGTTGTTAAGAGAGATACTTGAGAGGTGGAGTTTCTCTACATTCATATACACTTATTCATTAATGTTAAGTTATATTGTAAGTTTTGTACTAAGAAATAGACAACTAAGAAATGATGTTTCTTTATCACACATGGAAACAATGTGAAGGAAATGTTTTTAAATTAATACTGTAAGGACCATTTAAGAGAGGGTGAAACAAAGTTACATTGCATTATATTGCATTCTAAAATAACCAAAAGGGAAAATAACATGTCTCTATCATGGGCTACTTTGATTTCTATTTGAACATAATTAAATGTTTATGAGAATGAAGTCATGTGAGAGATATTTTTTTGAATTGATACTAAAATCAAAATAATGTAGTACAAATGGATAGGTCATATTTCCATATATTTTAAGTGTCGAAAGTTGCAAACTAAGAGGAAATCTCAAATTATCTATTCAATAAGGCGACAACTATAGAGGAGATTTCTTTCCAAAATGGGTACGAGCACTCCGTGAAAAAAAGAAACTAGCTCCATAAAAGATGAAGAAAAAGTGGACCTAAAATCAAATCACTTTTAAAAACCACCTGCATTGGCCATCTCAAAATCACAACTTCCACCAACACAAAGCAAAAGAGGTAGACATTAAAAATTAAATAATGAAAAATATAAAATAGAATGGAGAAAAACCTTGACAACCCATGAAAAATATTCAAAGAAGAAACCAATGTTTGTAAACAAAACCCTAGCTTGAGTCAAAATGGAGAAAGGATAAGAGAGAAATTTGTGTCTTTTCTTAGTAAGTAGAACCTAATCACAATCCCTTTACAGAGAAGAATATACAACATAAAAAGGCTCAAGGGCTTCACAAGACAACCCTATAGCAAAAGTGAATCCCTTCAAATCAAGAGTAAAGAAACAATTGAGGGTGACACAACACTGCCTTCAAATCATTGGCAGTCAACCTTTCTAGATCCCTAGTGTTGTGCCTAGGCCAACAAGGAAACAAAGGATCTCCAAAATTCTCAAACACTATGTCTCTTTTCACACCAATAAGGGGTAGTCACAAGGTGAGCTGGGTAGGTAAAGATCTTGTTATATTATTATTACTCAACAATAATGTCCTCAAAGCTGTAATATTAAATAATATAAGTGATATAGTTCTATTCAAATGCAACCTTGTAGAATTCAAAACAACAATGTCACCATTACTATCACAGAGAACATACCACCACTCAATGCATGTATTTTTTCCTTTCTAGTTAGAGGCCAAAACGTAAGGGATACCCAACACCTTGAGCAAATAAAATCACTACATGCATCTTTTAGTCACACAGACCCAAGTTAAGCAAATGAGGCATATACAAATTTGTTGTGTGATGATTTCTAACACTATCTTAAATGAAGCATATACTTTTTAATTAGTATTTAATCTTTAATCTTATACATTAAATAAAATTCTATTCTACATTTATAAAATATAACAGTGTTTATTAATAAATAATTTTTATTTTATCATACTTGTAGAAATTGGGATTTAAAAACATACTTTTGATGATTCCTCACACTATTTTAAATGAAGCATATACTTTTTATTTAATCTTTAATATTATACATTAAATAAAACGTTATTCTATATTTATAAAAAATAACATTGTTTATTAATAAATAATTTTTATTTTGTGATATAATAGAAATTGGGATTTATATAACACTATCATAAATGAAGCATATACTTTTTAATTAGTATTTAATCTTTAATCTTACACATCAAATAAAATACTATTCTCCATTAAATAACATTGTTTATTAATAAATAAATTTTATTAAATGATAGAGTAGAAATTGGTATTTATATATCCAACTGCCCCCAAATATATACATATGATGTGAATTTTCATGTAACAAGCCCATATGCTACACCACACCACGAAATCGTAATCAATCTTGTATTCGTTGTTGACCCTCTGGACAAAACATAAATAATAATTCTGGCTGTACATGGAGTTAGACGTGCGTGTAGGTGGCGGTTCCCAGCGTATCAAGCATGATTGAGCGTGTAGGTGGTGGTTCCTGGCGTATCCGCCATGATTTCCATTACTTAGATTTTCTGCATCAAAGATGAGATTACATAGTCTTTCCATGAACTAGAGCTTGGATGTGAGCAGTCTTTCGAAGATGAGCCGAACAAAGCCTTTTCCTTCCCCTGGGCCTCATCCTTCGTTTTGTTGCTGATGCGGTTTCACACACAGACGTTGCCCATACTTATATTGACCTCGTTCACGGTCACCTTATCCAAAAGGCCTTCGGGTTCCTGGTCACATTTTGTCACCACGACCAAAGTTCGTTCGTCGTGCCCATCCACAATCTTCCACATTATGATTGAATTGTAGGTGGTGGAATCCACATTTGCAGATCTTGAATGGATATTGAAGCTTGTGATTCATCTACACATTTTTTGGATTGAAGAAATAGCAATTTTGATTCCCATAGTTTGTTCAAGGAGAAAAATCCCAGCTCATATCAAATTCAAAAATGGAAGGCAGAGGGAATAATGTATAGCTCGTTCTAGGAGAAAAACATGAGAAAAACTCTAGGTCATTTCAAATTTGAAAATGGGCATGGATAGCGGCGTAGTTCTAGTGGTCATAGTTCCAGAGGGCGTAGTTCTAGTGGCATAGTTGCAGAGGGCGTAGTTCCAGAGGTCATAGTTCCAGAGGGCGTAGTTCCAGCGGCGTAGTTCCAGCGGCGTAGTTCCAGAAATCATAGTTACAGAGGGTGCAGTTCCAGCGGCGTAGTTCCAATGGCGTAGTTCTAGAGGGCATAGTTCTAGAGGGTGTAGTTTCAGCGGTGTAGTTCCAGCGGCATAGTTCCAGTGGCGTAGTTCCAGAGGGCATAGTTCCAGTGGCTTAGTTCCAGCGACGTAGTTGCAGAGGGCATAGTTTGAGAGGGCATAGTTCCAGTGGCGTAGTTCTAGCGAGTGTAGTTCCAGTGGCGTAGTTGCAGAGGGCGTAGTTCTAGGGGTCATAGTTCTAGAGGGCGTAGTTCCAGAGGATGTAGGTCATAGTTCCAGAGGGAACAGTTCCAAAGGGCATAGTTCTAGAGGGTGTAGTTCCAGCGATGTAGTTCCAGAGGGCGTAGTTCCAGCGGTGTAGTTCCAGAGGGCGTAGTTCCAGAGGGCATAGTTCTAGAGGTCATAGTTCTAGAGGGTGTAGCTCCAGTGGCGTAGTTCCAGAGGTCATAGTTCTAGAGGGCGTAGTTTTAGAGGGTGTAGTTCCAGTGGTGTAGTTCCATAGGGCGTAGTTGCAAAGGGCGTAGTTCCATAGGAGGGCGTAGTTCCAGAGGTCATAGTTCTAGAGTGTGTAGTTCCAGCGGCGTAGTTCCATTGGTCATAGTTCTAGAGGGTGTAGTTCCAGCGGCGTAGTTCCAGTGGCATAGTTCCAGAGGGCGTAGTTCCATAGTTCCAGCGGCGTAGTTCCAGCGGCGTAGTTCCAGTGACGTAGTTCCAGAGGGCGTAGTTCCAGAGGGCGTAGTACCAGTGGCGCAGTTCCAGAGGGCGTAGTTCCAGTGGCGTAGTTCCAACAACGTAGTTCAAGAGGGTGTAGTTGCAGAGGGCATAGTTCGAGAGGTCATTGTTCCAGATGGCGTAGTTCCAGTGGTGTAGTTCTAGAGGTCATAGTTCCAGAGGGCGTAGTTCTAGTGGTGTAGTTCTAGAGGTCATAGTTCCAGAGGGTGTAGTTCCAGTGGCGTAGTTCTAGAGGGCGTAGTTCCAGAGCTCATAGTTCTAGAGGGCCTAGTTCCAGTGGCATAGCTCCAGAGGGCGTAGTTCCAAAGGTCATAGTTCCAGAGGGTGCAGTTCCAGAGGATGTAGGTCATATTTCTAGAGGGAATAGTTCCAGAGGGAATAGATCTAGAGGGCGTAGTTCCAGTGGCGTAGTTTTGGAGGGTGTAGTTCCAGCGGTGTAGTTCCAACGACATAGTTCTAGAGGTCATAGTTCCATAGGGTGCAGTTCCAGCGGCGTAGTTCCAGTGGCGTTGTTCCAGAGGGCATAGTTCCATAGTTCCAGCGACGTAGTTCCAGAGGGCGTAGTTCTAGAGGGTGTAGTTCTAGTGGTGTAGTTCTAGCAACGTAGTTGTAGAGGGCATAGTTGCAGAGGGCGTAGTTCCAGAGGGCGTAGTTCCAGTGGCATAGTTCCAGAGGGCATAGTTCTAGTGGCGTAGTTCTAGCAGCATAGTTGTAGAGGGCGTAGTTGCAGAGGGCGTAGTTCCAGGGGTCATAGTTCCAGAGGGCGTAGTTCCAGAGGATGTAGGTCATAGTTCCAGAGGGCATAGTTCTATAGGGCGTGGTTCTAGAGGGCGTAGTTCCAACGACATAGTTCTAGAGGGCATAGTTCCAACGACATAGTTCCAGAGGGTGTAGTTCCAGAGGTCATAGTTCCAGAGGGCGTAGTTCCAGAGGTCATATTTCTAGAGGGCGTAGTTCCAGAGGGCATAGTTCCAGTGGCGTAGTTGCATAGGGCGTAGTTCCAGAGGAGGGCATAGTTCCAGAGGTCATAGTTCCAGAGTGTGTAATTCCAGTGACGTAGTTCCAGAGGTCATAGTTCGATAGGGTGTAGTTCTAGCGACATAGTTCCAGTGGCGTAGTTCCAGAGGGCATAGTTTCGTAGTTCCACCAACGTAGTTCCAGTGACGTAGTTCTAGAGGCGTAGTTCCGGAGGGCGTAGTTCCAGTGGCGTAGTTCCAGAGGGCATAGATCCAGTGGCGTAGTTCCAGCGATGTAGTTGCAGAGGGCGTAGTTGCAGAGGGCGTAGTTCGAGAGGTCATACTTCCAGAGGGCGTAGTTCCAGAGGGTGTAGTTCGAGTGGCGTAGTTCCAGAGGTCATAGTTCCAGAGGACGTAGTTCCAGTGGCATAGTTCTAAAGGGCCTATTTCGAGTGGTGTAGTTCTAGAGGGCCTAGTTTCAGTGGCGTAGTTCCAGAGGGCGTAGTTACAGAGGTCATAATTCCAAAGGGTGCAGGTCCAGAAGACGTAGGTCATAGTTCTAGAGGGCGTAGTTCCATAAGGCGTAGTTCTAGAGGGCGCAGTTCCAACGACGTAGTTCTGGAGGGCGTAGTTCCAGCGGCGTAGTTTCAGAGGGCATAGTTCCAGCAGCGTAGTTCTAGAGGTCATAGTTCCAGAGGGTACAGTTCCAGAGGCGTAGTTCTAGCAGCGTAGTTCTAGAGGGCGTAGTTCCATAGTTCCAGCGGCGTAGTTCCAGTGGCGTAGTTCCAGTGGCATATTTCCAGAGGGCGTAGTTCCAGAGGGTGTAGTTCCAGCGGCGTATTTCTAGCGGCGTAATTGCAGAGGGCATAGTTGCAGAGGGCATAGTTCTAGTGGCGTAGTTCCAGAGGGTGTAGTTTCAGTGGCGTAGTTCCAGTGGCGTAGTTGTAGAGGGCGTAGTTACAGAGGGCGTAGTTCCAAAGGTCATAGTTCTAGAGGGCGTAGTTCTAGCGAGGTAGTTCCAAAGGTCATAGTTCCAGAGGGCGTAGTTCTAGAGGGCGTAGTTCCAACGATGTAGTTCCAGAGGGTGTAGTTCTAGAGGGCGTAGTTCCAGAGGGCGTAGTTCCAGCGGGCATAGTTCCAGAGGGCGTATTTCCAGAGGTCATAGTTCTAGAGGGCATAGTTCCAGAGGGCGTAGTTCTAGTGGTGTAGTTCCAAGGGTCATAGTTGTAGAGGGTGTAGTTCCAGAAGGTGTAGTTGTAGTGGCGTAGTTCCATAGGGCATAGTTCCAGAGGAGGGTGTAGTTTTAGAGGTCATAGTTCCAGAGGGTGCAGTTCTAGTGGTGTAGTTCCAGAGGTCATAGTTCCAGAGGGTGCAGTTCCAGCGGCATAGTTCTAGCGACGTAGTTCCAGAGGGTGTAGTTCCAGAGTTCCAGCTGCGTAGTTTCAGAGGGCGTAGTTCTAGAGGCATAGTTCCAAAGGGCATAGTTCCAGTGGCGTAGTTCTAGAGGGCATAGTTCTAGTGGCGTAGTTCCAGCAGCGTAGTTGCAGAGGGCGTAGTTGCAGAGGGCGTAGTTGCAGAGGTCATAGTTCCAGAGGGCGTAGTTCCATAGGGAATAGTTCCACATGTCATAGTTCTAGAGGGCGTATTTCCACGTGACCCCCTGGAAACGTCTAGAAGTTTCCTTTGGGATCAATGAGACTCCCCCCCGCTCCTACCACTCCTAATCATATCCACCATTTTGCAACCCATAAGCTGTCATCCCATGAAAAATCCATCATCCAGACATCAAAATAGACATACGCTTGTGTGAATAGGAAAATTGATACTGTAAGGAATAGTATCTACATGATAGTTCCAGAGGCGAAGCCATACAGTCATAATCCACAAATTTGATAGTAGATAGTTTTTAATTACATAATACATTTTTTTTCCTTTGAAAATGTTTATTGCTGTTGTTTTTTCACATACATAGTTTCTAATTACATAATACATTCATTTCCTTGAATGGTTTTCTTTCTGTTGATGTAGATGTTTCCTTTTGCTGATATTTTCATAGAGTACGCTACTGCTACCATTTTAGAAATAACATAATACATTCTTTTTCCTTGAATGGATTTCTTTCTGTTGAAGTAGATGTTTCCTTTTGTTGATATTTTCGGAGTGACCCCTCACGCGACCCACAGCGTGACCCTTCTATTAAAAGACTTGTGGGAAATTATATTGTTTATTTTGAGGAGCTCAAACCCTCTCCACTTTCTCCAATCACCTCTAGAGATGCCTAGACTTATACATGTATAAAGGATTCAAGCTCTGTTCCCATTCTCTTGAACCTCCTCCTAGACTAGATTCCACCTAGAGGATTACTTCATTCTTTATGGTGCTCCCATTAGCTAGGGGCCAAGAGACAGATTGATAACAACATTATTTTTTACTCTATATCTATGTCAGCCAAAAGGAGCATCCCCCCTCCCCAACTACCTCAACAATATTTCCAGACTAGATCCATTACCTACAGACAAAGAGACCATCCAAGATTAAACAATGCTTGACCCCTTTCATACAACAACTCAGTGGACATTTTGGATCCCCCCCCAACTCTTCTTCTGGACAACATTCAATATTGAGTTTCCTTCATTCGTCCTTAGATGTCTTCAGATATGGACTTAGTGGATCATGAAATAATTACATCATCATCATTATTTTATTTTAGCTTACCATCAAAGCGATTTTGATGGAAGTGTGAACAATCTTTTTGCACTTATGTTTATCTCATGGCTTCCCCTGCTTCTTGATGGAAGTGTGAACAGGTGGCTCCGATTGGTTTTGGCACTACAATGACTGTAATAAGCTATACAAAAATTATACAAAAAATTGCAAGTGTTTGCAGAAACCCAGTTCCGCCTTCCTAATCTAGGGCTGGCCATATACAGAGCCGCCATTACTGATAGAATTATACAGAAAAAATGAGCAAAATTTATTGAATCTTCTAGCTTGTCGTCATGGCAGATTAGACCACCGACGCTATAACTGAAATAAACAAAAAACTGTGACCTAGGGTGAACCGCTTCTGTCCATGGGGGAACCTAGTTGTCCATTGATGGTATAGGCTCGGGTGAATCACTATCTACAAGTTGGGCACCGGGATTGCACTGGAGCATCTGTGAGTGCCTCGAACAAAATGTCCATTCTTTGACTCATAACGCCTTGACAGTGCATCTGGTCGTCCTGTCGCTGCCTAATTTTGAAGAGGAGCTCAAGGTGCTCTTTTGCGAGATGGTTGGCAAAGTGCGAAGCCTCTTCTCCCTTGCTCGTCTCGTCATCACCCGATACTATTGTTTCCTTGTATGTACCTTCCAGCTGCCAACTTGGAGGGATCTCCTCCTCCACTTGGCATCTCCCATCACCGTAGTAGGGCTCTTCCGGATTGACAGATGGGGGGGCTAAAAGGTTGGTGACCAAGGGGAGGCGCACGCTCAAGGGTGGAACCTCCTCTTTCACTATGCTTGGACTATAGTGTAAAGCCAAAGGTGGTGCCTCCTCTTTCACTATGCTCGTACTGTAATGCAGAGGCGAAGGTGGCAACGGGGGAGAGTGTGTCGTGGAGGACACTGTTTCCATCTTCACCTTGCAAGCCTTAGGAGACTGAAGCAAGGCAGACTTAGTGCTTTGGGTAGAATGGAGGGGATGGGAAAAGTGAGCGATGAGCGCTCTTTGGGAGGCAGTGAGCCTGGTATCCCGAGAGAGGGCATTATTTTTTTGAGCACCCCTCTTGGTCTTTCTGCGCTCTTGCAGCATGGTAGGGGGGATCAGGGTGTGGTGGAGGGGGTGAAAGGAGGCAGTGGAAAGAAGAAGGATGTAGTGGAGGGAGATGGAGGAGCCTAAGAAGAACGAAGCGGGATGGATGTTCCTAGTTCGCAAGGGGCGAATGGAGGCCAGGAGGACACCACTAATGCACAGGGTTAGAACAATAATGCAAAAAAAACCCGTGAAGGATGAAGTGTTATGCAAGAGGAGTGCATCAGGTAAAAAGGGAATTGAGATGAGTTTCGGGGATGTACTTAATGCCATGAGAGCCCAAAATGACCCCTCCCATCGTCATTGAAGCCTGATGGGACCTCTGCAGCTGCCTGGTACCAAATACCTGGCTCGTTCGCTTGCCCAAGAGCCCAGTCAGGTGCACTAACTTAATTTCCCTCATGGTTTGAGCCATGGGGAGTAAATGCGCAAAGGGTGGTGGCCGGGGATAATAACTCCCTCAGCTACTCTGGTCCAGCTACTCACCTCATCGCGCTAGGTGGCACCCCATCTGGGTGAAAAATGAAAAATATTGATAATGATGATTAATATCCACTACTAGATCAAAATTGGTTTATCTAACCTTAAGAAAGATAAAATATTACTTGATTTCTTTAGAATTGTATTTATGTGCTTGAAAAGGGGTTAAAAGAAGTGTACCAAAATCACCATAGTTTTTATGACTTTGAAGGTTAGGAAGGGTTGTATTGTGAGAGATATTTTAAAATTGTGATATAATTTAGATATACATAGAGCAGTTTAAGTGAAAGAGTTTTTCATCTTCAACATTCTTATTGTCTCAAATATGAAAAATTCTTTGTGGAGCTAATGAGAGTTTGTTTTATTTTAGTGAAGTTGATTTTCTTCTTTGGTCTAGTCAAAACCAAGAGATACTTTTGACATTCTAGATTAGGGTTGACCAACTCCTTGTAGTATCTTAATTTTTTTTTACCTCTAAAGATGTAATAATATTTTTAATATCATCCATTTTATGTAGAATGAAAACTTCCTGTAATCCCCAATGATTTAGCCAACACTTGGCATCTTTATACCACACCAATGGTTTTAGCTAGAGTTTGAAGCAATTTTTGGGAGCCTCTTGTTTTCCATGTTATTTATCTTGTTCTTGTACCGTAAGTACTTAATCATGGTCATGTTTTCAATGGGAGGAAGGCTTGTTTCTATGAGAAGGATAAGATATGGTGTATTGCCTTTAATTTTGCATCCCCAAACTTCACATCCTTATAAGATAATAAGAGTGACAAGAATCTCTTAAAAAAGTTTCATTTTATCTCATAACCAAAGATCAACTAATTTACAATGTTTTCAAACCCATAATAACCTTTCCACAATTTATTTATTCTTATCTCAATACTCTAGTTTCAATTAAATTTATAATAAATATAATTCTAAAATATTCATAAAATACACTTACTCCAAACTACTAGTATGATAAATCTGTTATATATATTGTTCTCCTAACAAATCACACTTATCACTAAAGTCTTATACCAAAGAAAGAACGTGAGAATTCTAGGAACTCATCATAAGAATCTCATGGGAATTTTTTATCTCATATTTTTAAGAAGATAAACACTATATTTTTAAAAACATAACCTTTGTTATAACTTATTTCTTATCGTTCAAACCGGGATCATACAAATGATGAAGAGTTATCTTTAAAACCCTATAAAAATAAAAATCCTAAAACAACAAAGTTCTTCTACCCATATATTATTAAACTATTTCATTTATGCTCCAGTACTATAACCAGATCTTCTCCGTTCTCTGGATATTTCATGGGTTCACTCCATCGCTTTCCAAATATTTCTCTGTATCTCTGGAACAACAGATCTATTATTTCTTCTCCGAAATGGTATTCCAGCAGACTTTCAGTCACTGCTCTCACTTCTTTTGCAATTTTTTTCTCGTACGCTTCCTTTGCAGAGGCCGAGCCTCCCATGGCTTTAACCTTCTCTTCCGAATCTAGTTTTATCAGGATATCCAAACGTTGTATTTCAAATGAACCCTCTCTCTCTACTTCACTATTCACTTCCTTCAGACACGGGCAGAAGAAGGGCAGGTTGAAAGAATCCAGCTTCTCCTCCTCGAGCAACCCCTGCAGCAATACAACGTCTTCATTTATAATTTAGTTCAGTAAAAAAAAAGGTAAGAAAGGGCAGTAAAACTACCTCAGATACCAAATCATTCAAACTGCTTTCTAACAACTCCCAGGTGCGTGCAATGAAACCCTGATCGATTGGTTCATGTGAACTTCGACCCATTAAAATCAAAAGCATGTGCCCTCCACAAACCAGCTCCTATGCTCGGGCTCTCAGAAACCCGTTGAAATCCTTATGATATTGACGGAAATAAGCTTCTCCAACAAGGGGTGATATTCTTGCTGAGATTTTGCCTTTGTTCCATGTTACTGAATTGTTTTTGCACTTATGTTTATCTCATGGCTTCCCCTGCAAGTGCACCATGCTAGCCGGAAAAGCACCATCCAAGTGATTGTAGCTGACGTCGAACTTGGCAATGTTGACAAGCTCGTCGAATTCCGATGGCATGGAACCCTCAAACTTGTTGTGATTCAAATCCAATATGACAAGTTCCTTAAGACCCCTGATGCTCTCGGGAATCCTACCGCTAAAGGAATTCGCACTCAGAACCAACTGGCGGAGGTTCTTCAAGTTCCCGATCTCAACAGGCACGGTGCCCCCCATGCTTGTTCCAGATAAAATAAATCGCCGGAGGCCAGTAAGCATCCCCAATTTCGGTGGCAGAAAACCTTGCAGTGTTGGATTGTCCTAGAAAATAATCTCCTCGACTCCTCCTCCACTGAGAGCCGGCCAAATGTAGGCAGGAATTGTCAAGGTCATGTGCATAAAGCATCTGTAGAAAAAAACCTTACGCAGAAGTGGGATCAAAACTATCTAAGGGATAAATGATGCATTTCTTCCACAGAGAGGATTGTTTGCGGTGTCGAATACCCAGCCCAGGTTCAATTCCACAATGTGTCACTTACTGTCACGGGCATAGAAATCACAGACGACGCCATGTGGTCCACCGGTGTAGAGATTATCAGGAAACATGCCTCTCCAATCGATATCAGAATTGACAGCTTCCAGAACCTTGTAGACCACTTCTTGCTCTCTGCTATCCAGCGCTGGCTCCTGCATGTAGTCATCCCCATTTCCAAAAACTAACAGAAGAAGCAAGGGGATCGTTATTGCAAGCAAAAACTTGAAACGTGAAAGCATTTTGGACTGGATATTGAAATTGTAAAATTCAAAATTCATCTTGGGCGGAAGATTCAAATTCAAATCTAAACGTGCCTTTAATAAATTCAAAATTCAAGATGTCAGATGGTGCATGGTGCATGTCGGATGGTGCATGCTGGCCGTGGATGATACATGGTGGATGATACATTAAGATGGCAAGGTTACCGGCGGGAGCTCTGACATGATAGGGGATGGGAGTCTAGACACGGAAAAGGGCTGCCAGCAAAGGTCGGTTTCGGTTGGAATTTAGCCTACGCCAATATAAGCTTGATTACGATTTCGTGTTGTGGTGTATCATATGGGCTTGTTACTTGAAAATTCATGTCATATGTATATATCTAGGAGCACTTGGATATATAAATCCCAATTTCTACTGTATCATAAAATAAAATAAAATTTATTTATTAATAAACAATGTTATATTTTATAAAGGGAGAATAATATTTTATTTAATGTATAAGATTAAAGATTAAATACTAATTAAAAAGTATATGTCTCATTTAGATAGTGTTATAGGAATCATAGAAAGCATATTTATAAATCCCAATTTCTATTATATCACAAAATAAAAATTATTTATTAATAAAGAATGTTATATTTTATAAATGTAGAATAACATTTACATTTTATTTGATCTATAAGATTAAAGATAAAATAAAAAGTATATGCTTCATTTAAAATAGTCCGAGGAATCATCAAAAGTATGTTTTTAAATTCCAATTTCTAAAGTATCATAAAATAAAAATTATTTATTAATAAACAATGTTATATTTTATAAATGTAGAATAACATTTTATTTAATTAATTAATATATAAGATTAAAGATTAAATACTAATTTAAAAGTATATGTTTAATTTAAGATAATGTATAAAATTAAAGATTAAATACTAATTAAAAAGTATATGCTTCATTTAAGATAGTGTTAGGAATCACAAAACAAATTTGTATATGCTTCATTTGCTTAACTTGGATCCGTGTGACTGAAAGGTGGATGTAGTGATTTCATTTTCTCAAGGGGTTGGGTATCCCTTATGTTTTGGCCTCTAAGTGTAGAAAGGAAACAATCCTTGCATTGAGTGGTGGTATGTTCTTTGTGATAGGCATGGTGATGATAGTAATAGTGACATTGTTGTTTTGCATTCTACATGGTTGCATTTGAATAGAACTATATCACTTATATTAGTTAATATTACATTTTTAAGGACATTATTGTTGAGTAATACTTCGATGTAATACTTCGATGTAATACTTCAAGCATCAAGAAACTTCCAGTTTTTTCAAATATCGGATCCACTGCAACATAAGAGATGCATTCTCTTTAGTCAAAGCACGAGAAACAACACGAAGATTGATATTTAGTGGAAATAGCTATGGAATATCTACGACATGAAGGTTTTTTCTAAAGAATGAAATCAAATCATTACATCAAGTTTTCTTCTAAAGAATGAAACCAAATCATTACATGAAGTTGGTAGTAAAAGGTAGTCTTTAGAAACCAAATCATTCCCTGAATACGTCAAACTTCTTGCACAAGGTGGTAGTATAAACTAATCTTCAAACTCCCTATAGAAGGTGGTAGTTTAAAGTAATCTTCAGAAAGTGTTGCAAAGTCCATAGTCCAGAAATTCCTTTCCATTAAATATTCCCAGGTGTTCGTTGAAGCACATAAGAGAAATTTTTTGAGAGCCTCGTTCCCTGATTACGCCGAAGGGGTTCTTTAAGTGGAGGTTTTTCTCGCCCCTTCGTCGTCTTTCCACAACTTATAAACAAGTGCCATCTGTATATATTCACAACTTATCAGCAAGTTCCAGGTGTGTTTTTATGCAACTGGATAGTTTCAACCACCTATCCATTTCCACAAATAGATCTTATCTTCCTCCACTGCCATGCTACAATGCGTGACCATTGTGATGGCGTTTTTCATGTTGCCAGTCCTATCGACTTCACACCCAAATATCTCGAGGTAAGTAACTGCACCACTTCAATTCCCCCCAACGTCATGTCATTCATGTATCTGTATATATGTATTAACGTTCTTAACATTTAGCGACTTGAAATTGCTGCTGCGCAGAATGATGTGATCAAGCCAGTCGTTGATGGAACACTAAATATTTTGAGGGCCTGCATGAAGGCAAAAACAATAAACACTCTAGAGTTAAAATAATTTTCTTTAGGATTTTAATCACTTAGGATTTTCATTATTTTTCCTTTAAAAACTATTTTTTAAAGACCTCTCAAAGGGTGGTCTCCCTATTTGCAGCATGAAGGCTAGGATAAAACCCTTCAATGAAACAAGGATTTAAAGCATGGTTTTGATGTCAACTATGTGTACTTTGCTGCTCTTCCAGGTCTCAATAATATCATGACATAATACTCATAATACATAGTGTGTTGCCTTAACATATTCCATCTCCTGGGACATCAAGCCTTGTTCATTTTCATGTCTATGATGCAACCACTCGACTCCCTCAGTTGCAAGGACATGAATGACTCTCGCATTCCTTCGGATTTCTATCTCGTGATTAATGCATGGAAGTAGAGTACTACCACAAATACAAATTCACTTGATATAAGCTATTCACAAATACAAATTCTTTTGGCGTTGGATTTTGGTATTTTGTAAGGCTAATTAAAATGCATGGGTTAAATTTAATTATAATTAATTTTATTTTTTTATTATTTTCATTTTTATAAATGATTCATTTCAATTTTAAAATTCTCAAATTTTACATGATACAATTGTTTTATTTTAAAATTTCTTAATTTTTTAAAAAATTATATAATTTTTTTAATATTTGTATAAAAATTGTTAATATTGTGATTTCAATTTCTCCGTCACCTTCCATTGTGATTTCAATTTCTGTGTCAATTTATTTGTATGATCTATCAATAAAATTGAGAGTAACATATGATGATACAGACGATCCATTTTAGGGTAGTATATTTCCACTGCTATATTTTTTCAATTTTTGTTTTGAACCTTTTAAATGAGGATTTATATCCACTTGGCAGCTTATAAATATGCACCTACCAGAAATTGTAGTAGATTCCATTTCAATCTAAATTCAATGTATAACAGAGATGACGGTAGATTGGGAAAAAAGAGAGGAAAGATGGATGGTGGAGATTGGATTGACTTACAACAAAAGTTTTAGGGAACAAATAGCAATGAATTTTTTGAATAAACCATATAATATGTCTTTGGAAAATATTTTCTTAACTTTTTAAAATTAATGTAGAAATTTTCCAGGTTCTTAGTGGAGATGATAAAACTTACCATGATATTATTTATGGTTTTCCATGTACATCAATTGAAATGTTATTTTAAATCCACCCTTAAACAAACACATACACAATTTGTTTCTTAATTAAGAAATCATAGATTCATATCAATCTTTAAAACCACCCTTAAACAAATACAAACACAATTTTTTTTTTTAATTAAGAAATCATGGATTCATATCAATCTTTAAAACCACCCTTAAACAAACACAAACACAATTTGTTTAACATGTTCATTACATCCCGTTTCAATGTTGTATTGACATTTTGTGTTCATTACATCACGTTTGGAAGTCTTATTGACATTTTTTATTTATTAATGGAGTAAAACAATGTTGATATTAGTTATATAATTACAAATATATATCCAAAATACTTTGTAAATAGAAATATTGATACATTGTCCATCATTCTTGTAAAGGTTTTATTGCAAAAATTAGTGATAAAAATATTATGAAAAAATATTTTATACAAATTATGTGTTAATAGAGTTATTTGTAATGAAAAAAATATTTTATAGCATGAGCTATTACAAAGGTCTTGGAGAAGGTCACCATGTAGGAGTTTCCCATTTTTTCATTAAAACCTTGGAGGACATCATGATAGAGAAGTCGAGCCTTGCATCGCTATGTTCACTAAAACCTTTGTTGTGCGTACATCTTGTCAATCCAATCTCCACCATCCATTCCATCCATAGTCCCTCTCAGTTGTCCAATCTACCCATTATCTCTGTTGTCCATCCCATCCATCATCCCTTTTTTTAAAGCCATCTATTGGGTATACAATGAATTTGGATTGAAAGAGAATTTATTGCAATTTTTGGTACTTAGGTTCTTCTGGTACCAAAAGTTTTCTTCTTGCATATGCAGTGTGTAGACTACTAGATTTCATGATTTATATCTAGATTGCAAACTTTATTGAAAAATACTAATCTCTATTGCTGCCAATTCATCCTCCAACATTGATATATGAGTATTTGTCATCAAAATTAGCTTAAGTTATAAGTTGGTGTAGCTAGGTTGTTTTTTAACACATCAACCAATCGATTTTTTAAAGTTGAGACTTAAACATGTCTTGAAGTTTTAATATATTATATAAATACAATTTGGAATATTTATTTTCTTTCTAATCTCTATTAGAATGATATTATTATTTTAGATATGGATGGATGAGATTAACCTTCATGGTGAGAATAATACTATGGATGGACGACATTTGGGTTCTCTTCAAGAATCTAACCTACATGGAAATATATATTTGGTACATGTGCTACTTTTCTTTGGAGCACATCCACTAATGAAATTATTTTAGTCGAGACTTAAACATGTCTTGAAGTTTTAATATATTATATAAATACAATTTGAAATATTTTGTTCTAACCTAATGAGAATAATAACATATTTTAAGATCTGGATGGAGGAGATATCCTTCTTGGTGAGAATAATACTATTGTTTTCAATATGGATGAATGATATTAACTTTGGATTCTCTTCAAGAATCTAAATTGCATGGACATATATCTTTGGTGCATGTATATTCCACAAAAGCAACCTTGCTAAAATAGAAGGACATTGAATCATGAGAAGATGTTTCAACAAAAGGAACTTAAAGACTAATTTAAATTGTAGATTTCTTAAATGTCAATATTTTCTAATAAATTGATCATGGATAGATGGTTCCCTACAAACCATGTTATCAAGATTCCACATACTAGAAGATGCTTTAAAATTATGTAGGTTTGTTTCTTTTTGGCACTAGGATTAGTGGAAGTTGTTTGGATTCTATTTTCCATGAAAGACTTAAGGGTATTAAATTAAGTTTAATTCGAAGAGAATCATCTAACAATCTCATAGGTATTAGAAGAATTTCATTTGGAGGAGAATTTAATCAACTATGTCATTGAATGTTTACAAGTAACATGAATGTGTTACAAGATTGTGGAGAAGTTACTTTGTCATTAGATATGGTGATAAAATGGGAAAGTAGATATTACACACCAAAATAATAGGTAAAACACTCTATTTTGAATTAATGTAACAAATACATATAAATACAACATGGGTGTCTCAATATAGACAAACAACCTAGATTACACAATCAATCACTTGAGACAATATCTCAACCACACAATAACAATTAGAGATAATGTTTATCTTAGTTTACTATTTAAGACATTGTTAATCAGTTGGATTTGAGAAGATTGGTTTGTTACTACAAGATTAGTTGCAAAAGGATATTCAAAAAAGGAGGGAATTGATTGTAACCATGATACTTTTGCACCAGTGGCTAAATTGAATACAATTAGAGTACTGGTTGCCTTAGCTACAAAACATTATCTCTCTAAGAGATGGCGCAATTGAAATGACCATCAATTGTAGCACATCTTATTTGATTTTTGTGCACTCCCATCTCACCCATTTTTTTTCACACTAGACTTGAATTGTGCCAACTACCCATGAAAATATCCTAATACATAACAATAACCCTCAATTTCCTCTTAATCCAATATTCCTCTCACCAAGCATCCATTTATGATTAACTCACTTCTTCTTCTTTTGGGGTATGCTAGTTATATACCCACCTTCAACTACTAGGGGAAAATTCTTGCAAAGAATGGTAAGCTCTTTGGCCTAGATGCAATTATTTGCATACGAATAGTGCAAAAAATGTGCAGTAGTAATAGAAAACTATCTATCTGTCAAGTCTGTTACTACATCCAGAAATAGCTCAACAAATTTTAAGATAAAAACTAATTGTGTTAGTACATCCAAAAAATTGTTTATCTGTCAAGTCTGTTACTACATCCAGAAGTAGCTCAACAAACTTTGAGATAAAAACTAATTGTGTTACTACATCCAGAGCTCAACAAACTTTGAGATAGAAAATTCTGTAATTTTAGAATGCTGACTCACAAAGTTTGTAAACCACGATATGTGCGACTCCCCTAAGAATCCTTGCTGAATCCATATTTTCAATATAAAATATATCAACTTACCAAGAGCCATCATTTATATCAATATGACTAAAACTCACTATTGATTTACCAATTTAATTTGATGCTATCCAAGCGTATTCGATATATCTATCTCGAGCAGGAATGAGGTTAGCCTCAATTCATGGAAAAAATTTCAAATTTTGTTCTTACCTGCCGAGAATACAAGCCAACGTGTGTATGCAAGTGGGTTGAATATCATCTTCATATATACTTTTGTGACCACGCTGTTTTCATCGTCCACTTTAATTTATTCTTCTTATTATTATTGGTAGAATCTTTTTTACTTTTGTATAGTTCTCATAATTAATATATAAAGTTTTTATTTAAAAAAATTAAAATAAAACTATTAAAATTTAATATTTATATGTTTACTTTTTTACATTTACCTAATCGTGTTTAAAAATTACTGTGTTTACTAACTTATTGCCACGTCCACTGGATTAAAAAATATTAAGATATTCACACATAGTGATAGCCGCGTTTCTGTACTAACCATGTTTCGTTTCATTTCTGTGCTGACCGCATTTCATTTCATTTCTGCTGGCTGACATTTGATGGCCACGTTTCTGTGCTGGCATCATCAACTGTACGTTAATCAACCACGTAATTGTGGCTGTGCTAGTTTTAACATATATATATATATATATGAATGTATATAATTTTCTTGATTTCATTTTATAAATTATGGTAGTATTTGATACACTTACTATACTAAATCTGTCTTGTTCGAAAAAACTATATACTTCAACAAATAAGCGTTTTGTAGGTGAATTGAAAGTCTTTTCCAATTTTCAACAATAAAACAAAAAAGTTCAACCTACAAATCTTCACACAAACCTTTCAACCAACCAGACCACGAAATACATGGAGAATACCAATCATAAGATACTTGAACCACCATTACCTCCACATGTAATAACTAGATTGTTTCTTCGAAAATTGATCGTCTTCCCCTAACAAATGCAGAATGAAAACAAATGCAGAATGAAGGATTCATTGTCATTGCTCCGGGAACTTCGAATGTCTCGTAAAACAGAGATTGTATAAATTCTGTTAAGATCAGTATGTTCCAGCTGATGAACTGAGAGTTTCTTTATCTTAGACAGGAACAAAAGAACTTCAGGATGAATACTCGAGAGCTATTTCTTTACAACGTCAACCTTGTGAGGATGCCAGCTTCCCAATACTATTATAGTTCTACCCCTACGTCCTCACAAGGTTGACGTTGTAAAGAAATAGCTCTCACTAGGTAACACATAAAGTCTCACTAGGTAAGACATAAAGGTTTCAAAGATTAAATTTAAAAAAGGAACATTAATTTTACATTGTATTGTTTACGCATGCAAATACTATTTGTTGTTAGATGTTATGGAAATTCTTGTTGATCCATGTTTTTTTTTTAAAAAAGATTAGAAGTCCTTTGAATGAAGTAATTACTCAAGATGGAACTCAAGAATATAAAAATTAGAGATGCTTAATATGTTAACATTTTCTATGTAAAAATTAGGAACTCAAGAATATAAAAATTAGAGATGCTTAATATGTTAACATTTTCTATGTAAAAATTAGGGATGCTTAATATGTCAACATTTTCTATGTAGGATGTAAATTAATGGAGAAAAAATAAATTATCCCATTTTTATGGAAAACTTATTATTTAATTGTAAAAGGGTTTTTATTTTATTTAATTAATATTTTATATACAATTTCATCTTAATTTTTTATTGATAGTTTTAATTTTTTTTTTTTAAATAAAATTTTATATTCATATTAACAAAGAGTATAGATAGACATATAGTGACTCCTATAATCTAGAGATCATGACAATCTCTAGACATCGAAGACAAAAAACAAAAAATAGAGCTTGGCCCATAGGGGAACTAGACTTTAGTCTAATCAAAATCAAGTTCTCTCATGGAGTTGGTAAGTATGTGGTGAAAAAAACTGAAAATTGGAATCCTAAAAGACATTTGACAAGAAGAAAAAGAAGACCATAACTCATTTATCATTAGAAACCTCACTGGCTCACTACTTGTAGCAACATCGGAACTTCCAGCTTTAGTGTAGTTGCGTCCAAGGGGGACATAATTTCCTCCAAGCCAATTGGCCATCCAAGTGAGCACTTCAACAACATAAGAAGTCTGAATCTCGAGAGCCTCCTAACAAGCTTTTAGTTGTCTAAATTATTTCTCCTTTGGGAACATACCCAGGGAAACTTGAGTCTTGGCTTGCAATATAATTCGAGGGTTCATAAATTTTTTGAATTGCGAGTGTGGGAGAAACCCAAATTAGGAACCAAATTACCAATTTGAGCTTCAATCTCCTCATCCTCCTAAAACTCCTGCAACAGTCGAACCTCCTCTTCCAATTTGGCCACTCTCTCCTTATCAACATCCGGGACAAACTCTGCGAATATTTCGTTCGCCTTCAAAGATTCTTTTGCAACCCGATTTGGTTGAGCAGGGGGGATGAGAGGTCTCAACAGAGGAATGATGAGAGGGTCTTCATCCTCGGGGATCCATGAGAAGGAAACAAGGATAAGGGAAGTATAGCCAACATTGAGGGAAAGGGGAAAGTTGAAATAAAGGAGGATAGAAGGACTAACAAATAAGAGCCATCTCAGAAGGTCGAGGAAATCCAACCCTGGATCCTTGTTTAAGTACCCAATAAACCACCAACCCAAATCCATAGGCCGAGCAATGATGAGTCAAAGAGGGATCCTCTTCATCATCGTGGAGCGAGGGTTAGTCTCCTGTCAAAGGACCTGAACCTTTATCAAATATGAACAAGAGGTTTGTCGAGCTCCCATGGTTATCATGTTGGGGTGAGGTGGAAATGGGTCTGTCCTCCAACAATGTAAGAAATTGAATGCTCCTTGGAGCTCTGATGTGGGAAACATCATCAACAATACCAAAAGGGAGAAGAGTGTCGTCGTCTAGAGAGTTTCTAGTCTCACACAAGGATTGGTACACAACCATCTGTCGTCGAGGGTGGTCGGTCTTATCAAATGTACCACCACCATAAATTTGCGAACAAACAAAAACCCCATCCCAGATTTTTTTTTAAAATTAAATAATATCAATTAATTTAATTAATAAATATCAAACTTCAAAACTAATAAAATGAAATATCACTTTTTATTTAAATCAATATATGTGAAAATACTATAATTTTATAAATACATAAATTTATAAATCTAACTAGTAAGTTTAATCATATAATTTATAAATAGTAATTAATCATATTTACACTATTTGCAAAAAAAATTGTTACACAACCATTTATATCTACAATCAATTTTATTGCAAAATAACTACAATTATTAAATAATTTACATTATTTATTTATTTAAAATATAAATAAATTTTAAAATTTAATAAATAATTTACATTATTTATTTATTTATTTAAAATATAAACAAATTTTAAAATTTAATTCGTATACTTAAACCATTTATTTTTTTATTTATTATAAATTTACTCTTTTCACATTTATATTTTAATATAATTTTTAGACCAATATTAAATTTTGAAAACCTAAATTTAATATGCATACAACATTTTCAATCTCATTCCATATATATCACAAATTACTTTCACTAAAAATTAATATCTATAATGTTGAATTTAATTTTTGACTAAATTTTGAGGTTAAAATGTTATTCTTATTTTAATTAAGGATTAAAATGTTATTCTTACCCTAATTAATTTGTCACGTGAAATAGTAGAATGCACTTGCACTCATCGAACGATTATTGTGCATGAATTTAAAAAGTTTGTTAACAATAATTTTAAAGAAATTTTAATTTATTGTTTAAATATATAAACCGAGTTGCATTAAAACATATTGTGAAGGATAGAAGGCCATACTAAACTCCATATTGTTTTGGAACAATGTGATTCATTACACGCGCTAAAGGGGACGTCTCACGAAAACCAAACCTCATTTAGGTATATAGTGAGGAAATGGAAGTTGGATCCAAGACCACATTCATAAAGAAAAGATTTAGTGATACCTTGTACTCTCCTTCTTAATCAAGGTAATACCACACTTATTACTAAGAGAAGGAGGTTGTATTGAAGATATTATATACTCACTTTGTATTTCTTATATTCATTAGTTTATTGTGAGGACATCTCTTGGTCTGAGATATTTTTTTCTAGATAAGGGCATAATATATTTTTTAGTGATTATTTAGTTGTACTTCAATTAGATTATTGGAGTCAAGTTTCATATAACAACTTTGGAATTATCACCAAGTGTTGCATACTCACCTTGGAATCATCGCTAGGAGGGTGCACTTCGCATGCATGAGACTAGGAGAACCCTACACATGTGCATGCATGAGATTCTCTCCACTCCACTTGTGTGATCTAGTTAACTGGTGACTGCATGGTTGGTTAATTAGGACTAGGTGACAGCTAGGTGACAGTTCACTCTGGCTTCTATTAGTGTGTGTCCACATCTCTCTAGATCACTATTATGGTGCATTAATTCAACCATGTAAAATACACACATGAAATACTATTGGAATCACTTTGTTGAAAACCCTTGAAATCCATGTTGGAAGTTCTAATTATCTAAAAGATCATTTTCCTTGAATGTAAAGAAACACATTAATGGCTCAAGACCAAAGCAAGAAAATATATGAGACCATTTTAGCATATGGTTTTTCTTAAAAAAAATGATAATAAATTAACCTACATTTATGGATAGAATCTAATAATACTTTTTATCACTACCACTTGATAACTAAATTATAATATATTAAAAATAGATTATTATTATTATTATTATTATTATTATTATTATTATTATTATTAAGTATTTATTAATGAAATTAACAATATTTTAATTATGTGTTAAATAAATGTTTTTCTAATTATTTATTAATAAAATTGATAATATCTTAATTATATGTAAAATAAACGTTTTTAAATTTTTTAAAAATATAATGATTTTTATATTGATAAGGTTTAGAGTGATTCTCCAAGGGGTAGGACAGTGGGTGAAAGAGTGTGTTGTTAAGCCACTCTGTGTTGAAAGTCATTGGTTCAAAATTTCCAGGGACAAAAAATCCAACCATGTTAAGGGTTAGTGTAGCTCAGGCCGGATGCGATCCCCGGATCCACATTAACAAACAAACAAAAAAAATAAAAATTTAAAGTGATAATATTTTTAATTTTTTTTCAAATAATATATAAATTTTATAAATTATTTAAATAAATAACTTTAAAATTAATTACAAAATATATATATATATATATATATATATATATATATAATTTACTAATTATTTATAATAAATAACTTTAAAGTTAATTACAATATTTCTTCTCTCCTTATAATATATTTATATTTTTTAAAAACTAAACTAAAGCTATAATTAAATATACTTCATAAATAAGCATAAAATTCAAATTCTTCACAAAGCTATAATGTATAAGAGAAAACAACAACTTTCTTTAACTAAACAAAGTAAGTTGGTTGAAGTAAAGAATGACAATCATCATCATTTAATTATATTTATATGTATTTATTGATTATTTATACGATTGAAACGGCATTATATAAAATTCACTTTTTACATATATAGCTTTTGTTAAAAAACAACGAGTGTGCCAATTTTTTTTAATACTATATTTTATTTATTTGAATTTTATATGTAATTTAATTTAATAAAAACACATATTATTTATATATGATTATAATGACTACATTCTATTATTAAGAATAATTTTGGTTTATTATACCTTAAAAATAATAAATTTGATTTATTATACCTTAAAAAATAACAAATTAATTTATTTGTTTTAATATTTTATTTTAATTCTTAAAAATATTAAAAATAATTTTTTCCAATCTCTTGGTTTTAATAAGTTATCAAGTGTGAATATATATAGTATTTTAAAGTATTTTAAGATAATTTTTTTATCTCATAATATTTAAGGATTGAAAATATTAAAGATAAATTTTTTTAATCTTTTCGTTTTAATAAGTTATCAAGTATAAATATATAATATATTAAAGTATTTTAAGATAATTTTTTTATCTCATAATATTTAAGGATATAATATATTAAAGTATTTTAAGATAATTTTTTTATCTCATAATATTTAAGGATTGAAAATATTAAAGATAATTTTTTTTTAATCTTTTCGTTTTTCGTTTTAATAAGTTATCAAGTATAAATATATATATAATATTTTAAAGTATTGTAAGATAATTTTTTTTTTATCTCATAATATTTAAGGATTTGTTAAACAACTAATCTACTTATATAATCGATGATATTTTTATTTTAACAATGTTAATTTTTTAAGTTAATTATAGAAAACATATATTTTTGATATTTATATTAAGTTAATTATTTATTATAATATGTTAATTTTTATTTTATTTTTTATTTCTACATTACAAGTTGCATTTTTCCTCAAATTTAAATAGCATAGTTTTTTTAATTGTATTAATATTAATATTGTGCATAGAAGCCTTCTGATCAATCAATTATAGACATATTCTAAATTTGTGGAGTATTAAAATTGTCTAAATTTATAAATTTTGAGAGGAGAATTATAATTAAAATATTCCAAATATAAAAAGATTTTTTCAAATTATCACAATCAAAAGTGTGTTAATTTACAATGGTTTTCTAAAACCAAAATAAATTTTCCATTCTCCGTTTTCTCAAAAGTATAATTTAATCTTTAATGAAAATTGTTATAAAGACTAACACCAATATCGTTGTATCCATGGATCGAGAGGATAGGTGATACCTTTTTTTGGAAGATCAGACGGGAAAAAGATATGCTAACTCTTGGATTGCTATGAAGACTAATTGTAATATTAATTTACTCTATTTGTTGCATTCACCATTTATATTTGGTGTTATTTTTAAAAATTTAATAGGATTGAGAGGGGTTTTATAGTGTAGTATGAGAGAAATATTCATGTAACATAACACATTAAAATAATAATAATAAATAATAAAAAATTGTGTAGGTTCTATTATACACATATATTGAATGAATAATAACACTTTGATGATGATGATGATGATGACCATTAACCTCCACTGAAAGTAATAGATTACTTTAATTTCTTTAAAATTGTATTTCTATGTTCAAAAAACATTGAGATAAGAATTCCAACATTACCATAGTTTTGATGACTTAAGAGGTTAGGAGGTCGGTAATGTGGCAAATATTTTTAAATTAGAATATAATATGGACATAGGTAGGACAATCCAAGAGGAAGCTTTTTTCCTCTTCTACCTACTTAGTGTCACAAATGTGACATATTTTCACATCCTATGGTGATTTGGAAGTTGTCCAATGCCCAATTTCTCTATGTAGATCCTGAGAGTTTGTTCTTATTTTAAAAAAGTTTTTTTTTTTTTTTTGCACTTTTCAAAACTGAGAGGTAATTTTGATCTTCTAAATTAGGGTTGACCACCTCCTTGTAATATCTTAATTTCTTTTTATCCACTAATTCTTTATCACACCACATATTCTCCTTAAATTTAAAAGTGACAATATTTGTAATATAATCGATATTCTGCATGATGGCTTCTTCTTGTATTCCCCAATGATTTAGCCAAGATTTGGTATCTTTATGCCATCCTCGCTTGAGCCACTGGTGGTTTTGGCTAGAGTTTGAAGCAATTTTGGGTAGGCTCTTGTCATCCATGTTGTTTGTCTTTTTCTTATATGTTAGGTATCTAATCATAGCAATGCTCTTAATGGGGGAATGAATTACTTCTATGAGGAGGATAAGATAGGGTGTATTGCCCTTAATTTTTAGTTTATAAGATTTAAATTCCTTTGGATATGTTTTATCTTTCTCCATGATTATGTAGATATACTACAACCCTAAACTTCATATCCATATAAAATAATTGGAGTTGCTAGATTGTGAAAGATGAGTCTTTTTTATCCCAAAGCCAAATGTAGGCTGATTTAGAATTGTTTTCAAGCCCACAATAATCTTTTCACCCTCCATTTATCCTTTTTTCATTGCTATAGTTTCAATTGAGGTTGTGGTGGATATCGATTCCAAGATACTTGTATGAAGGCACTTCCTCCAAGCTATTGTTGTCATAAAAAAAAGTATCGTATGTGATCCTTTTGGATTTAATTATCATAATCTTTGTTTTTTTAGTGTTCGCAATCATGCCCATGCTAGACTAGAAGTGCTTGAGTATTATTAGTTTCCTACCTAGGTCATAGGGACTCCTTTCCATAAGAACAATATCATCAACATAAAGAAGGAGGTTGATGACTATACTAGCGAGAGTCGGGCCACCACAACCTACATCCTCCATACAAACTTCAAATTTATCAATATAGATGCCGAAAAGGGTAGGGGATAGGGGAAAACCTTGCTTGATTCCTATATTATAGTTAATTTCTTCTGACCATCCCTCCGTTTTCCTAAACTTGGAGACAACTTTCTCATATAGCCTTACTGTAGCAACTCTTAACTCAAAAGGGACTATAATCTCTTCTAACCTATTCCAGAGGTTAGTCCCAGGAACAGTGTCAAAATATTTTCTAAAATCAATGAAACAACAAAGGAGATAAATTTTATCATTACAAAACTCCTCAGTAATGATCCTAAATGTAACAAGGTGGTCTGTAATGGAATGGTAGCCTCTAAACATAGCCTAGCCTCTAGCTCTTTTCCCATGGATTTCTATCCATATGACGATCTTATTTTTCAAAATAATTTTATATAGCTTAGATAAAATGGGGCTAATCATAATGGTCCTATAATAAGAGGGATTGATTTTATCCCCGCTTTTAAAAATTGGTACAATGAAGATTTGAGTCCAAGGTTCTAGGAAGCCTTGCTAGATATCTAAATTGAAGAGCTTATGTATGTGACGGGTGATGATATGTCCTCCAATTTTTAATATTTCATCTTGGTAAACCTTTAATTTCCTTATCTTTTTATTTTTAGAGCCTCTTAACCCAAAACTTAATTTCTTATATAGAAAACATTTCATCCTTTGTAGAGGTGTTTGGCATGTTGTCCATGATGTTAGGGGATTCATAGATTTTTAAGGTAGAAATTACAGTCCTTCAAGGGAATCTTATTATTTTCTTTAGTTTTAAAAGTTAGAATTTTCCTCCAAAATTTCTTAGGATCTATCTTAAATAGGTGCAAAAGCTTCTCTTTCTTTCTATTTATATAATCTTTTTGTTGTTGTTGTTTAATTAAGATTTTGTATCTATTTATCTTATTAGATTTTAAATATGAATTGGAAGCATCCCTAATGGATTTTATATCAATTTTACATTCATTATTGTAGCAAGGGTTAGTTGTACTATTTTTCTTTTTACTTAGTACCTTAATAAAGAATTTTTTAATTGAAGTAAAGAGATTTATTGTAAAATTTTTATAGTCAACTTCAATATTTTTGTGATACAATATGAGTTTTAAAGCATTGCTTAATTATTTTAAGTAGAGATCGACTTTTTGTTTGTCGAAACGTAAGTGTCTTTGGTTGTGAGGGTGCTCCTCTACATAAGTTTTGTGCATGAAAAAGTTAAGTGTTAGGGTTAGAGGTCTACGATTAGAGTCAAGTTCATGGTCATCTAAAAGATCAAAATTTACTATTTGGTTTATATGGGGAATATTAGATAATCAACAACACTACTACCCATCCCATAGATACAAGTAATCCTGTTAGAATTTTGCCACTTCTTTAGACCATTCAAAATTATTAAATCTTGAGAACTACAAAACTTGATTAACTCAATACCAAACAAATTATTGATTAGGTATTAATTTTTTTTTTTGTAACTATTGGCTAAGAAAATGTCCTCATTGTAACATCCCCATCATTATGACTACAAGCGAAGAAGAAATTGCAATTTTTTTTTTTAAATGGGACAACATCAATGATTACAGCTAAACAACACATCTAATGACGGGCACCACACTTGCTGAATAGAAAAAAAACAACTACGACTCCACGCACTGGGACAAGAGCAACTAGGAAAAACATGCGTAAAACAACAAGGAGGAATGACTACCCGCCCGATGCAAACAAGACCATGCCTACAAGCTAAGGGACAACATCCCCCTCCTGACACAATTACCTTGACAACCAATGACTAGAACCTCAAGGCACGTGAACCAAACGCTCGAAGGCGTTACAACCTAAGCGCTAACAACAACTTACAATGATAAACAACACTCACACAGGAAGCACATACTCCAACCACGATATCATTCGCCTCTGTCCAATAGGGCGCGCCATGATCCCCTCATCAAGAGCCATGTTGTCCCTAGGTGATAGATGTGTCAATAAACTTGGTGCAACACATCCTATTTGGACCAAGGACTCTAGATAAATCTGACACACTAGGAGCTGAATACTGAAAAGAAGGCTACACCCATACCCAAAGCAACGGGTTGACCAAACACATGATTACTACAACAAGAGAGAGAAAAATATTACACGACTTCGCCAACCACTCAGCCATTAATCAAGTCTAAATTAGTCAATAATTACCAATCTAATTTAACATAACTTACCTCTAATTTAGCATGCCTAAATTACAATTTAGTTAATACATGCCAACCTAATTTAACATTAATTACAATCTAAATTGGCAATTCTAAATTAATCACTAAATAACATCTAACTTAGCAATTAACCTCATAAACAACATTAACAATATCAATGTACAAGCTGCAATTATCACACTTGTTAACTATATTAATTTACAATTAGTCATTAATGTACCATCTAATTTAACATTAAATGCAAATCAAATGGAACAAGTCTAAATTATAATTTGACCATCAATGTACCATCAAATTTAACCTTAAATGCAAATCAAATTTAGCAAGACTAGTTAAGTCAATACTAACACTATAAACAATAATTACATTCTAATTTAACAAGTTTGGTTTAATTAATACGAAAACTAGATTGACAAGTCTAGTCTAAGTTAATATATAGGCTGTCTTCTCATTTAAAGATTGTCTAATCATATTAAAGGCTGCTCTATTCAATTTAAGGGTTGTTTAAAAGAAGAGGCTATACAAAATAAATGCTAAATTGCTATAGTAAAAGCTAGTTTAAATCCTCAAAAATCTCGGTCCAAAACCACAACATTTATCACCATCTTCAAGGGAGGTTCGCAGACTGGAATATGATGATAACTGTTGAGGTAGATAGAAGTAAAAACCTGAGTTTAAAAATAACGTGAATTTGCAGTTAAGGGTATTTACTTAGGCAGTAAATATTACATATAAAATAATCTGACCAAATAATAATCATTGAAGAGGCTATTGGTAAGGAATTGGTGTAGCTAACACTGTTGGTATGAAATCTTGATGGATATTCACTGTATAGACTATTAATTTAATTTAAAGATACAATGAGAACGCTAGCACTACACACCATTCGTCGAGTAACTTGTTTATTACCCAATTAATGCTATTAACTTCACCAGAATCACTGTCATTTCCAAGTTCTCACTAAACCCCAATCCCATTGCTATTAAACACACCCAGGGAGTAAATCTTGCATTCAACGCCATACAGGCAGTTCAAAATTTGCTGGGCGAATTGCTGGAAATAAAAAATGTAGACTTACATTCGCCCACATGCAGTATCTCGCTGTCTTAATTAATGCGCTCACTGCCAGGCAAAACCATATGCAAATCTTACTCCTCAGTAAATATCATTCCACAATATTGAAACTAATTAAACTGAACAATTACTATCATAGGAACTAAAGAAATAAAAATGACTATCTATAAGAAATAATACACATATAAACCATTCAATAATAAAAAAATGTTCTGGTAATGATTCAATATCATAGGAAATAAAAAAAAAACGTAACCTATCTACAACTCAATAATACGTAGATAGACCATTCAATAATTAAAAAAATGTTCTGGTATCGATTCAACATCATAGGAATAAAAAAAATGTAACCTACCTACAACTCAATAATACACAGATAGAGGATATACATCTGTAAATTTTTTATGCAAAACGTATTACAAATTCGCTGTCCCATTCATTGTCGAGTCCTTTACAGTCAACTAGGTAAAGAAATTGTGGTTCTAAAGCTGAGTGGTTATTAAAATTGCAGTCTTAAAATGCAACGTTTTCAGTCTTAATAATGGAAAATCACCAGAGTAACAAAGGGGCAAATCACAGTCACAACCAGTGGCCAAAAACACAGTCTTAAAATGCAATGGTTTCAGTCTTAATAATGGAAAATCGCAAGAGTAACAAAGGGGTAAATCGCAGTCACAACCAGTGGCCAAAAATTCAGTCTTAAAATGCCACGATTTTAGTCTTAATAATGGAAAATTGCCAGAGTAACAAAGGGGCGAATCCCAGTCACAACCAGTGGCCAAAGCAGAGTAAAAAAAAAACTTCGCCATCCATCAATAAATTGAAGGGTTAGTTATTCGCATCACGGTGCAAGACAAGAACTCAACCTGGAACAATCAATAGGGTTAGATGACTGGGTAGAAACATCCTTCGCTCATCATCCTTGCACATAAAAGCAGGGCATTAGGATCTATAGGTCTATTAACACCAAAGTGATGACCATCGATCTGGTTCTTGGTCGACTGCTCAGGCGAGGACTGATGAGATAGGGATGAGGGCGAAGTAAGAAGTGCAAACTCATCGCAAAATCAATAAAACCATAGGATGATCACGACATGTAGGGATCGAAAGCCAAGGGAATCAATCAACAACAAGCTTAAGGCTATGGGGAAATTAAGTTATCAATTAAAATTCTAATTCAAACATTTTCTTTACCCAATTAAAAATACAAAATTGAAAGCATGAGGTATAATAAGAATCTACCATGCATAATCAAGTAAGCGTACTGTATCCCAAGTCACTCGCTCTGAGTCGTTATCTTGCGCGTTCCATGCATCTCCTACTTGTCGACCGATGAGACTTCATCGGTACCTCCCAGCCAACGCTAGGGGTACTCTTCTTCCCCCTTAGCCCCCCGAGCCACAAAGGGGCCACACACACTAAAACATAGAACAACTAGCTCTCAGCTCGCCTCGCAAGGCCGAGCTACCACTCCTCACCGAGCTGGGTATCCCAACTCCCACAAGCTAAGTCAATCAAGTCTAAAATTCTGCAGCGTAATGTTACGCATAACAGAAGAGATCCATCCTCCTCCTCCTCCCTCCTTTATATAGAGTTTCTAAGTCATTTACTTTCTCAAATTCCCATTTAATTTATTTTTCAATAAATTCATTCATAAAAACCCTCCATGTACATGTGTCACCCATCCCCTTCATTGCACCATAAATTAATTTCATTAATTAATTAATTAATCCTATTTCCCTCACCCACCTAAAAACATTCCTAGAATCTCTCCTAGGTGTCCCCATATTCCTTTACACATTTTAATGACTTACCCCCTTACTAATTTACTAGTTGAGTTTAATTTACAAAGTTCTTAAATGGTATATACCTTACTAAGTTAGTCTTTCTACTTTTTCCTTGTGTTTCCCCTTTGTTTTTATGTTTCTCATTTTTCCTAGTTTCTTAATTCTTTTAAATTTCTCTCTTTCCCTTTTTAATTAAAACTCAAATTGGTAGGTGTAGAAAATTAACTTTTTCCCCTTTTCCTCTTTAATTAATAAATTTTTAATTAGCATATGTAATAAAACAATTATTTCCCCTTTTCCCCCCTTTTTAAATTTCATCCCCCAATTTTTTTTTATAAAATAATTGACCTGCTTACGCCCTTCTCGTCACATGATTAATGATGATTATCATTATATATATATATATATATATATATATATATATATATATATATATATATATATATATATATATATATATATATATATATATATATATATATATATATATATATATATATATATATATATATATATATATATATATA
>ML778191.1:319363-360044 GCA_009831015.1 Picea engelmannii | reverse complement strand
TATATATATATATATATATATATATATATATATATATATATATTATCACAAGTATCTCTTAGACCTAGACTTTATTTTCCTAGGTTGGGTGACACTTTATTAGGGAAATTGTTTTAAATCTTTCTCATCACATTATTTGTTCTAAGGCCATATAGGTTTATTCATTTATTATTTAACAACAGGATGTCCCCTTCAGGAATCACTAGGTTCTCCAAGGGTGTCACTCGCCTCATTCTGTTTCCCTTGCACGACGTTCCCTTCAGGACGCACTACGTGCTTCAAGGGTGCCACTCACCTCTTTCTATTTTTCTTGTGCGACATGCCTTTTAGGATGCACTGCGTGCTCCAAGGGTGCCACTCGCCTCTTGACTGACTTAATAGACATCAAAAACCCCTGGAGTCAATACTCTGCCATGTTATCTTGTGGGAGACTAAGGGCCTCTAAGGAATAAGGCCCTTGCCTTATTGAGTGCCCCTTAGAATCATTATGAGCGACTGTCACAGTCGACCCTCACAACATTGTGGGTCTTCTCAAACTAGGTAATCATTAACCTACAGTTCGAGCCATGACGAGAGTGCTAGTAGACTGTGGTAGGGATGATGTCCACACCTCTCCCTCAACGTCTCTGGTAGTCGTGCATGACCCCTCTACTCCACATGTGAGTCTAGTCGGCAAGCTATTGTCAGCCTGCATCATCAACGAATCATGTCAGAAATAATATCCATAATCATATCATCTAATCAAATGCACAAATGTCATATATACAACAATCAAACCCCCAATAGTCCACTCCCTCACTCGATCTGGAGTCCAAGGGGTTTCATCGATGCCTCTGCATCCTCGAGGTCCAAAATCTTGCACACTCAGGAAAACTGAGTCAATAGCACCTGTCTATGTCAATACAGTAAAATAACATGTCATCAATCCATAACACCTCATAATTATAATCAAATGCCCAATAGTATAATAATCCGGATCACTTGCAAGCAAGTGTCCTCAAAGAATAAGTTCGCTCAGTGCGTGCAAGAGCGCGATGTTACACTCATTTAGCCAAAAATGATTAGGGTTGGAGTTATTACTTAAAATAATAACTTGATTGGTTGTAGTTCTAACATTAAAGTCTTATAATAGGAGGATACTACCTTCATTTTTTATATTGTGATATCTTGGTCTAAGCTTTTGTAGGGACAATTCTTAAATCTAGATTGTTTCTTGTAAGTAGAGTTATTAGCATTAATATCAGATATATCCATACATATGTACTAATTGAAATGATCTTTCTTATGAAGATAGATGTGAGGAGAGATATTCATTTTTATGTAACATGTTGTGCCTCCAATCCCTCTACAGGAGGACTTCTTGTTCCATGTGGACAACAAAAAAATCCTTTGATATTAGGGACCTTACATTTTTCATACTCCCAAGTTGCAACCAAGAAAATAATGTCAATGTCACTCGAGATCCAACTTAGTATAGGCCCTTTACTCCATGGAAAACCACAACAGTTCCAAAGGAGGATCCAAAGTGTCACAAATTGCGATTTATCATTGTCTTTTTGGTCTTTATCCCGACTAATATCTTTTTCGGTTCCTAATTATTTCCCATTTTCCTTCATTTCTGGCTTCTTTTACCTTTTGAACCTCCTTCCTTAATTTAGCTTGATCTTATGGAATGAGGTCTTCATTTATAAATATTCCAGACCCTTTTAAGCTCAAAGTTGTACTAAGTATGTCATATTTATGGGCATTAGAGCTTATCATAACCCAAATCAACCTATCTTTGTGTTCAATTGTTTTTCCCAACCTTTTTTCTTCTATAAGACCAATTTTTTCAATTTGTGATTTATTTTTTAATTCATTCTTGAAAATTGCTAATGTGTCCTCATCTTTTTGTTCTTAAATACCAAAAATTATGAGGTTCAAGGCTCTTTTTTTAGGCTCATGGTCTAACTCTATGAGATTATTCATTTCCTATTTGATAGGTTTGATATCCAATTTGTCTTCCACACTGTTTAGGGCCAAATTGTTAATTAGCGTGTCTTCTAACTCTTTAATTTTGTCCCTAAGATTGTTATCTTCATCCACCTCTTCTTCCTTCATTGATTGCTTTTGTTCTTGTTTTTTTTTTTCTATTTCTTGTAATTATGAATATTATTTTTTGTCTATGAATATTATTTTTGAATAGTCTACATTTATTTTCAAGAATAGATAGTAAATCACTTCCAAGTATTGGTACTAATTCACTTTGAAGTTTGACTTCTCTCTTTTCTCTACTTTTTTCTATTGATTGGATAGATTCATGCAAACTTTTTTCTATTGATTTTATAGATCCATGCAGACTATATAGGGTTACTTTGTTAGGCCTTCCTACACACACAAAGTTGGTAATAATTACTTCAGTTTTGTGTATAAATACTTTTTAATATATATTTAAAAAATGAAATATATATAAAGTGTTAAAGAGATCAATTTTATCCATACATATATACACTTTAATATTAATGTATTAAACCAACAAAAAATCATTTTAACCTAGGATTTATCAAGTGTATAGAGATCAAATCTCTAGAAGTGAAAACCTTTTTTAAAATGCAAAACTTGAGAAAAAAATTAAAAATTTACATTGAAGAAATTTGATCTCTTTAACACTTTAGATACAAAGTTATGTATCTATATTAGTTATATTTTTTTCCACATATAATATATATTAAATTGATTTTTATATTATTATAAATTTATTAGATTTCAAAATTAATATTAAAAAAATTCTAAACTTTTTAATGGTGAAAAACATAAAAGAGTTTCCACTCCAAACCTTTAATTTATATAAAAAATTGAAAAATAAAAAAATTATATTTAAGATTAATTATATTAAATTAAGTAATCACATCTCTATTAAAAATAAATCTCTTATTGCATAAGCAAGAGATCTCATAGTTCAAAACAATGAAGTTAATGATAATAAATTAGATTATTAATTTTATTATAAAAGTGACTTGCCATCACCATATTTGAATTAGTTATTCAGTATGAGCGAACCCATTTTCCAAAAGTCTTCTATTCCAAAGTTTCGTATGCCAGCACGGTAATGTAAATAAAAAATATGATTAAATATGAAAAAAAATAATTAAAAATAATTTTAATTAGAAAATATACAATTTATAACCATGTTTTTTTTTTTTTAATTTTAAAATAATTTGAATTTTATTAATATATATTAAATAAAAAATAATAATTTATCAATTAAAATTTAACTTATATATATAAACCTAAAATATATTATGAAGTACATTAAAAATATATAAATTAATCACAATGTAATTATACTATAATGAAAATTCACGGTATCGAATTTTCACTTAAAAAAGACCATTAGCACTCTTTTTGAGAATATATAAGTTTTCTCTATCAACGAATTAGGGTTGTCAATTGATGCACCGGGGCTAGCTTGTGAGAGCACATGGACTCCATCGGTGTGGACCTCATGATCACGAGTCTCTAAACTTTCAACCACACTTCATAATCATGAGTCCTTAAACTTTCAAGTTTAAGGAGAATATGTGGGCAATAAGATTTATAATCAGTATAGATTCATTTTAACTTTGGATTTCTCATGGGTCAAGAGGGATCAAGTCTCTTATGGTGAAAATTATTTTTAGATTGAAAAAATTAGAGAAAAAGTTTGCATCTTTAGGAATTCGATACTATGGGTGTATGATAGATCATAAGTTAAGATGGATTTACGCTAGTATACCATTACAACCTAACATGAAGGAGATGTGTAATTTCTTCCACATTCAATATGGAGTTGACACACACACACACACACACACAAAGAATCAGATTTAACTTTAGATTTATCATAGACATGGAGGGATCAAGTCCCTCAACCTGAATTTATTTTGGATTGAAAAAACTTGAGGAAATGTTTTCACCCTGAGGGATTTGATCCCTCTAAGCCCATGATAGAGTTGAGAACGAAATAAATTACACATTTATTGAGTAACACATTATTGAAATGTTTTAACCATCAGTTAATCTCCATATTAATTCAATATTTTTCTTGCGTAAATAGGGATAGAGAACAAATCCATTCCTTTTTTAGAATAAAAAAAAAATGAGAAAAGTTTTTCATCTTGAGGGTCGAGACTCAAGATGGAGCTATGTTGGTTGGGGATCAAATCAATTGAGGTGAATTTTTTTTTTAGATTCAAAAAAGTTGAGAAAAGTATTGCATCTTGAGGGTTGGGACTTAAGATGGAGCTATGTTGATTGTATTCACATTCAAATGCTTAGAAAATTACAACTTGGTTCAATAATATATCTCATTATATAATTTCAATTAGTAATATGTGATCATCATATATTTGTGCCTAACAATATATGACTATTATATTGTGTTATATATGTATATATTTTTTTTGTTTTCGAGAAAGAAAAAACTTTATATTCAAAAAAGAGAATATACATATTTTTGTCATTCGCAAGACTGATTATCATTCGCCATTTAGCTTTCCTTACATTACATATACTTCTAGAAAATCATCACAAAAAGTGACCATTCCTTCACAATTTTTCATTTACCCCTCTCTACATACATCCAACAAGTTCTACACATTAGAAAAATATTATAGATGGAGAGACATTTCCTTGGTGTGGAGACCTTCATAAAATTCCTGCATAATAAAAGTTCCTCCGTCCAGTTCCAATGCTTCCTTTGATAAGTCATCATCCAAGGTGTTTATATCCTTGAAGATATGTGTGCTAGAGAACCACTCTAGATAAGATAAAAATGAATGAACCTAGTTAATCAAGTCTTTATCCTCATGACCTATAACCGATTCTTCCCATTTAGACATTCTATTTCCACCTTCAAATCCGCCAAGATTTGAAGCTTCCTCAGATTGAGGGAATTTATGATTAAAAGTAGAGCCCACAAAGCTGAGAGCTCCACCTTCATATTGGATCCTTTACCAACAACATGGAAAACTTTGAAATAATGTGAAAAATCAATGCATAACACTACCCCTACCCCACAACATGGAGGGTGCCACTGAATTGCCCCATAAAAAAATCCTCGTGGGACTCCTTTCACCAATGCAGGCAATACGAGTTTCCTTGGATTTTCAATTTTTGACTCTATCTTTAATTCTTGAGTCAACTTCATTGCCAAACCTTCCACAACTTCTGAAGGGATTTAACTATTTTGGAAAATATAGACATTGTGAGCCCACCAAATAAAGAAAAGAATAAATAATGTTAGAGCGAGGATACCCCTGATTTCCTCGTCCTCCTTCCATCTTTTTAACCATTAACTAAGATCCCCATTAGGATCTTACCCTTGAACATTGAATGCATTGGTTTCCATTGACCATACCTGCTGGGAGAAAAACAAGAAACAAATAAATGTTATGTCGTTTCCATTTCTGACCTACACATTGTGCATATTCTAGGACCTATCCATCCTCTTTTCATACCATTTTCCCAGGTACTAATTTTATTTTCCATGATTAACCAAGTAAGGATTTTCATCTTTAATTGGGAGTAGGAAATCAAAATATAGGATCACCACCACTTATGATCTCCTTCATTAACTTCCTCCACCATCATTGATTATCGTATAGCTTCATAGTGAAGTACCTTGATTTTTTGTTTCCCCGTAGAGGTTATCCTCTTCCTCCTACAACTTGATAAAGGAATTTTTCAACATACCTATATAAGCCTCCCATTCTAGAGCCCTATCCCCCTTGAGACTTAATTTTTCATCTGTTTTCCAAGAAATTCTCCTAAATGACTCTTTTCCTCCAAACCCAACGTCCCTTAATGAAAAAATACCTTGGCCTTGTAGATCAAGGCGTAAATCCTATGACAGTTTATGACCTAGACCTGAATTTACCCAAGGGTCCTCTCTAATCTTTATGCTTTTCCCATTTCCAACCTGCCACATCAGCGGGTCTCCAATCAATGGAAAAGCCTCATCCATTTCCTTCCAACATATAGATCTATTAGGTGTCCATTCTCTTGGTGTTCTTATCCAATCCACAAAAGACTTACCTAATAATAATTTAGAATCCATCACCCTTCCCCATAACAACTTATTATGAACTAATCTCAAGATTTTTTTCGCTAAGGACTTACAAAACCAAAAAATATTTTTTATTCCCCATCCTCCCATCTCCTTTGGATTATCCAACTTCGAATATTTTAGTAGGAGAATCCCACCAGAGTTCGTACAACCTACCCAAAGGAAATGGAAGACTTGTTTTTGAATTCTAGTCAATATTCATTTGGGAATTTTGGAGATTAACACCCAATACATAGGAATACCGGATAAAGCTGATTTGATCAACACTAGACGCCTCCTCTAGAAATCCACTGATGAGCCCATGATGAGACCCTTCCTTGAATTTTATTTATAATTCATAACCAATCTTCATGTTATTAAGAGTTGTGTTTTATCTCAAAAACTATGTATTTCAGATCCGTCTCAAAGTTTTTATGAGAAAAAGGAATAAAATTATATAGCAACTCCAGTACTTCCACTTGTAAATCACAAGCCATCATATTTGAATTTACTAAATTTATTTTCATCCCCATTTCCATACAAAAAGAATCCATAATGATTTTCAAGGCTTGAAATCCTTGAAATGATCCTACACCAAAATCATCAACGAAAACAATATGGGTAAGAATTTGGGAACTAGTGATTTTTAGATTTTTTAAGATCCCCCTCCTTCAGGAATTTTTGACTAGCATGTTGAGCGCCTCATCAACAATGAGGAAAAGGATGGGAGATAAAGGATACCCCTGCTTAAAACCTTAATAATGTATGAAAATAGCGGATGGAGAACCATCGATAAGAATTGTAACAAACGAGGATGAATACAAGAATCCCATAATCTAGTTGAATATTTTTAAATCTATACCCATTTGGATCGGTGATAACTTGACGAATGTCCAACTTTCCCTATTGTAAACCTTGGAGAGGTCAATCTTCATAACAATAGAACATAGGTTTTGGGATTTGATATAATGAAAATATTCTTGTGTAATCACAACCGCATCAAGAATTTGTATTTTAAAAGGAAATCCATATTGCTCCTCTGAAATTATTTCATTAAGAATAGGCTTCATGAAGATTTTTTGAGGTCCTATGGGATTCCCAATAGGTCTTTCATTTGACCTATTGTTGGTCAACATGTTTGGGTACTTTCAAACTATTTTACTTGTTGATTTAGGACATCCTTCTTGTTGTTCAAAACAACCCACTAAATCTAAACTTTTCCCTCAAAATATATTCCCACAAATATTTGGTTTGATGCTCTTTAATTCCTCTTGTTATAAGGATAAGTTATCGATGGTTTTTCTTTCCAAGTTAGCCTTCAATAACATGCATTAAACATAAAAATCAACTCTAATATCTTTTACAAGCTACCACTGAAAATAATAAGAAAACATGACAAATGAACACATGATGTTTTTGGTCAACATGACCCTAGAAAAACCGCCATGGGAAAACCGGTTTGGAGTAGATGTATATATGGATATCTCTAGAAAATGCTACAACAAGAAACAAATACAATGGAAATTTTTACATAAGTAATCTCCTCTCAAGCTAGACCATGAATTTCCTTGGGATTAGCACCCTCCTTGGAGAATGCACCACACTTGTTGTGATTGCTAAGTTATGAATCCTTACGCCCTCTATGAAGATGAAGCTTGTTGGATGAGAACTTGTGCCCCTTTAGCCTCAAAGGTGCGACCCCAAAACAAGAATCTTCCTCTTCAAGAATTTTTCCCTCAAAGACACTTGTGCCCTCTCTACTAGGTGCCTGATCGTATGCGCCTCTCCTCACAAGATGCACTCTCTAACTATCCTCATGTGCCTAGCCTCCATGAGAGCTTCCTGAAGCTTGCTTGTGCTTCCTCAAACCCTTGCACCCTCTTTTCTCAAGTGCGCATCTCTTCTCCAAATTTCATACTCTCTTCTCCTCTCTTCACTCAACTCTCTCAAGTGAGAATGAGTCTCATCCTTACCCTTTTTCCTCCTTGTTATATCCATAAAATGCCCTAGCTATGCATACCTAGCACTGAAATTTCTAATTGCACAATTTGCCATTTTACTGTTGAGGATATCTCTTTAAAAAACCTTTTTTTGGAGAATGTACGTGATATTGTGCACTACTTCCCACGTACATACACTATCTGCATACTGGAAAGCCCACATACATATGCTAGCTGCATACTAAACAACCCACGTTTACCTCCAAAAGTTGCAGAAAATTAAAAGTTGCAAGGAATTCGATAGAGTTAATGGGTTATTGGAGGTTTCATAACCAATTCACCTGCTATAGCTTGTTCCCAAACCAAATAACTATCCTTTTTTCATATAAAAGGAGGTCTTGGGGCCCATTCAAACATCAAGCAAGAGAGCATAGAAACTCTTCCAAAATCCCTTCCCCTTTTAGCCCAAGCTTTGCATCCCTTTATGAGATTTGGCCTCAAAATTCCCCCTTCAACCCTCTCCCTATACAATCCCTTCCCTTTTCCCAAGGAGATCATTTGATTGTGAGAGGTACTACGAGAATGATTCACTTGGAGCAGCAGAGCATTTGCCGACAGTAAGGTTGTAACTATTTGTAATCTTTACATTTGAATAAAAGAGTTATGTTTCTGTCCCAAATATTGTGTTTATGTGTTTAATTGATTAATGCATTTACATTTATATCTGAACCCTAATATTGATAAGTAGAGATAGAATATCTTGTAGCTTTGTTGTCTAAATTGTTTGTAGGTCAACTTTGGTAGGAGACCAACAACCCAAGAAACTACAAAGGAGGAGGACAACACCAGCTGAAAGGACCTAAGGTACATCCTTTTTTCCTTCTCTTGTATGCTGATTTTATATTGTTTGGGGTAGTTTAGAAGTAGAACCATCTTTTAAGGGAGATTAATGCTCTGCCTATACTCCGACCCAGTATAGTAATAGGGGGATTTTCCTCGCTAGCAGAATTGGTGACTCCACTGGGGAATCTCTCTAGGGTCTTAGTGGGAGATCTTGGTTAGATATGATTTTCAATTTATTTCTGATTTTTTTGAGTGTTCTAAGTCAATTTGAGTTTTTGGTCACCTTCCAGGTGCCTACCAACTTCCTTTGCACAAGTTGTCTTTCCAAACTTTTTCTTCTTTTTGAAAATTTATAGAGGTGTACGTGCCCTATTCTCTATACAATACGTGTACATATGCACTCTGCATTATATACATCCCACATGCATACACATGATGTCCATGAACAACACGTGTCTCTGTTGTTTTGGAGAATTTTGTCAAAATATTTGCCTTTTTCTACAGGAAACTTGTAGTTCCTAGGTCTTCCTAAGTTCCACAAGCCTTTGTTGTTTGGGGTTTAGATAGTTTGCAGGATTAGATTGTTTATGAAATAACAAAAATAAATCCTCTTGTCTGTCTTTTGTTAGTTATGCTTTGATTGGAAGAAAATATAAAAAAAAAACCTAGTTTTTTAGGCCTCTTTCTTTCTTTGCATTTGCTTTGCATTGTTATTTGAAAAAGAAAAAGAATTAACATAGGGTTGTTTTTTCTTCTCATCTTGAAATAATTTCAAAAGACAAAATAAGAAAGAAAATCCTTTCATTTTCTCTTTTGTTTCACTCAAAAGTTGCATTGTGCATTTTGCATGGAAAGCAAAAAATATTGCATTGTTAAATTTGGAGGATTGTTCATGTTTTTTCTTCCTTGAAACTCTTTTCATTTGAAGGATTAGGGTAAAGTTTTATTTGTCAGTGTTATTATAAGTCTCATTTTTGCAAGAGTATGAAACAACATAAGTTTCACATTCATATCATTTGAGTAAATCAATCCCATAAAATCAACGCTTAACTTAAAATCTATTATACTTTCTGTTTGTAGGGTTCACCAACTAGTCTAGGAATTTAGGGCCTTGAAATAGGCGTGAAGAGGAAAATCTTCAAGTCCATCTAAAAAAAACATTGGAGTTTGAGATAGGGAGTGTATAAAGTATATAATCATAAGGGTTAGCCAATACTGTGTTGGAAAATGTTTAATAGGCAACATATGCTTGTCATTGATGGAAAGTACAACAATGATGATGGCTTGAGTACAACAGCAATGATCAACAGAAAAATAGAAGATAAGTCCAGGAAGATCGAATGATCAAAGGAAACACAACATTGAAAAAATGATTGAAGGCTTGAGAAGCATTTCTGATCGTTGGATCTCATTCAAAATTCTTGAAAGAATGAGGGCCATCAAATCAAAATATAGACAAGAAGAGCGCTAAAAAAGAGGACAGATCTCAGACGTTAGATCAGAGCGTAGGGTCCGACCACCGTTGGATCGAAGAGAACCTGCAGGATCTTTAAAGTGAAAGGAGTAGAGGGCTCACAAAATCCCAAAAGCAGGAGGACCGTCCATCTCAGGGGGTTATGTGGACCGTTGATCTGACTCCCTGTCAGAGTTTTGGGGATCGAGAGTTGGAGATGACAAGTAATATCATCCACAGAAATCCAAATTTCACGATATGAAAAATCACGACATAATCTGAGCCATAAAATCAAGAACACATCTGGACCGTCGATCTGACTCACATCAGCAAACCATGATAGCTAGGAACACGTGGCACAACCAGGTAATGACAAGTGTCAGACTGATTCAACATTCCAAGAACATGTAAGTCACGAATTAAGGTAACATGTGGTAGTTATTTAACACATATGACGTTAGCAGACTTACACCATGTCGGAGTTTCGAGGATTGTGTGTTGGAGATGTAAAAGAACATTCACCACAGGAATTCCGAAATCACGATTTAATCGTGGACCGTTGGATCAAGAGGACGCGTAGCAAAATATCAGAGCACCATAAAGCTCCATCTCAGAGTTTCACCTATCGCAACTTGGAGTGACGAGCACCTCCATCTAAGGATCAGTGAGATGCAAGATCACGAAAAGATCCTGACCGTCAATACACCAAAAGACGTGGACCGTTGATCTAAGCTCTTTTTCGAAGTTTCGCCTATCGCGACTTGGTGTGACAAGAACCTCTATAGAAGGAATCGCGAGATGTGAGTTCACGATGAGATATGGACCGTAGAATCATTGAGATCATGGACCGTTGATCTCAACTCCATCTCGGAGTTTCAGAGATCGCGACTTGGAAAGTCAAGATGCCTCATCTCCAGATCCATGAAACGTGAATTCGCGAAAAGCGCTTTTTGCATAGGCGCTTGTTTATGACCATAGCCATATTGGGGAAGGATCTAGTGCAGAAAAGTTATGTATCGGAACTTCGGAGATCGCGAAATGAAGTGTCGAGACACTCAACACAGAATTTCCAAAATGTCGAAATAAATGCAAGATCCCATGGAATCAATCCAACGGTGTAGGTGAATTTGAACAAAATTGGAGGGCTACTGTTGCACGACACAGTGAAACTGCTAGAAACCATTGATGGTTTCTACCAGAGGATGCGAAGAGACTTCGGTGTGATTTCCATAGGAGCTGAAGAGTCACATGGAATTTGCTAGTGGAATGAAGACGATTCGTGGAGGAAATTGACAGCTAGATGAGGGTTTGAGCTCGTAACTAAAACATAAAGGATGAGCTTGACTGTAACAGAGAAGGCGAAGAGTATCAACTACCAGAGAGAAAAAGGAATCTCGGCTTAACACCTAGTGATGATAGACACAGGGGTTGAACTGCCAGAGAAGTTGAAGAGTCGCAATGATGATCACGCAGAGCACTTGATATGTGGAGGAGTTTGGCGCAGTATGAGCATGCAGAAGAATGGCGAATATTGCATGCAAAAGATGCACAAAAGCTATATATACACGGTACAGAGAAGAGAAGGGGTTGCTGTTGCTGTTGGTTTTTGCTGTGGTTGTTGTTGTTGAAGGTGATTCATGTGTGAAGAAGGAGGAGAGTGCAGCAGCTGAATTGAATAGAAGAGGATCTGTGCAGTGAATGGACATGGCGCACAAAGCATAAAAAGAAGAAGAACAGATAGCGCAAGTCATGTGTGTAGGAAGGCAGTGAGGCAGACAGAGCAACCAAATGCAGCAGAACAATGATGAGTCTGGTAAGCCATTGTTGAACATTATATCACTGCAATAAGTTTCAATAGAAAAGATTTATGTTTTAGGGAGGTTGGGAGGTTCTAGGGAGGACTGTTGTCCTCAGAGGTTCAAGTGGGTGCTTGAACACAGGGAGTTGTAGCTTCCATCTGGTTGCAGCCAGAGAAACTAGGGTGGCAGGGTGGTGCAAGGGAGAACTCTTGTTCTCTATTATACAGGTTGGTGCCTGTATGATTGGAAGTTGGTGCTTCCATCCAGTTAGTGCTGGAAACACTCAGGGAGTTGGTGCTAGAGAAACTAGGGAGTTGGTGCTTCCTTCTAGTGGGTGCTAGAGAAAACAGAGAGTTGGTGCTCTCAGCAAGTAGCAGCTTGCAAAACAGAGGTTGTAGCCTCATTATGAGTTGGTGCTCATATGTATGGTAATGTAAAGAATGTAACTATTACTTATCATTTAAAGAAAAAGAGGTTTTTACCCTTTATGGGTTTCCTCAAGAAATATCTATCTTTGTGTATCACATGTGTGTGACTGATGCTAAATATGCTATTGCTTACTTCCCTGCACTATTGTGATTGTCCTTCAGTGTTTCTGCAAAAAGTTTAAAAAGAAGCATAATTGTTTAAGCATAGTAACAACTGATTCACCCCCCCCCTCTCAGTTGTCCAATAGACTGCCCTCTAACACAAGGGATAAACACGAGGTCATGTAAGGAAAGGTTGATTCGTAAATATATTTTACATGACAATGCTTGAGTTATTAATGCATATGTTTATTAACCATTTAAGAAGCTGAATGAAAGAGGAATAGTTTTTACATCCACATAAACATATACAAATCTTAAATAAATCATAAACAACAACAAACTATAAACACCAATGTGATAACAGAGTTCGACAATCTCCCCTACGTCTCCGGGCCTTTGTCTTAGTGGGTGAGGATTTCTTTTGTTTGAAAGATTTAAAAGTACATCCCAATAGTGCCAAAAGGTTAAAAAACTAATATGGTCTTGTTCTACCAGATCTCTAGAACCCAACAGAAGAAACAACACTGAAATCAGATGACCAGAGCTCCCATAAATGGCTCGCAAAGGTGAGCTCCTCAACAACTTCCCTGCATAAAAATGGCTTTGTCTTGGAAAATGTTCATAATACACCTGCTCTGAATCTCCTCCCATGGCCTCAAAAAGCCATGGTTTATATAGATCTGAAGTTGGTAACCATATCCCAACTTCCCCCCAAGATTTGGCCTAAAAAAGGGCCCAATATCCCCCAAAATAGACCAAAATCTCTAACTCTGTTGCTAAAATCATTGAAAATCCTTTATAATATGGTTTAAAAACCACTTTTGAACATATATTGGGGCGCAACCCATTTTTCGCTGGCCCCTGGTCATATGGGAGGTAGCCATGTGGCAAGGTGCTAACACCTGGTGTGCTAGCTCCCTGGATCTCAGCTACTGGTCCTGTGCTATTGGGACATGTGGCCACACCCCATGCACTTAAGTAGTTGAAGCTCTGAACGAATAAACCATAGGTTATGCCCCTAGTTGGCAGGCTAGACCGACCAACCAGGGATAACCTTAACTTCCATGCCACAAATGATATAAAGGGTCAGGTCGTATGGAGTATCACAAAACTAAAGGCTGAAGTAAAAGATCATGCCAAGGTGTAAACATATGGTTATATGCGGAGTGTCATGACTAGGGGATGGGGCCTAGGCCCCATCCCTTACCTCTGCCATAATATACAAGAATGAAAACATAAATATAACTTTTTCCCATAGTATAACAAGGACCACCATGAGGTGGGTTGGCTAGCCTGACCGACCCAAGGCATTAGCCCATACGAGAGGTCGCGGGTTCAAATCCACCATGCTCCAACATTTTTACACAAATCAACGAACCAATCCATGGGTGCCACGTAGAATCCCATGTTTGGGCCACATGGCACCATGCCATTTTCCGAAAATAATGACATGCATAAAAATCCCATTGGTCCACTTGTCTGTTGAGCTGTCAACCATTGTACCTGCCACATCACCCATACGAATGTGCCACATGTCACCACTGCAAGGGTGACAAGCGTCACTCCCTGATTGGTCCCCTATACCTATCCATGTCATCCATCCGTATGCCCATTCATACTACCACATCATCTCCAAATTTTCCTACCACATCAATTGTACATCCATACATCATGTAAAGTCATCTGCCACTTGTCACTGTATGGACTATACAATCATCATTTTTTGCCTATTTAGCCAAATGAACAGATCGCCATATCTGGAGCATACGATGTCCATTTGAGCCTGTTCAAGTTGCGTTGGGTTTGTATTGACGAGGCCTACACACACGTCTATTTTGAATCCATTACGAGAACTTTCCGTTTTAGGCCTTTTTGAGCCCCATCAAGCTCCTAGATTCAATTCCGGATCAAACCTCCCCACTAAGGAACTTTTGGTCCCAAAAAGGTTATTGACCAGTCATCAAGCTTGAGATAGGCCACCCGACTTGTTCCCTCTCTTTGAACACTGTTTTGTGCACTTGTCTCATCAAGATCAAGTGTAACACAATCCTGACAACTTACAACATTTTGTTAGCCATTTGAACCCTGTCACATCTTACTAAAGCCACTATCATCCATGTCGAAAAAATTACTAATGATAGCATAAAAAATATGGCTACAAATGAGCTGATATGTTTGTAATATTTGCATGACATTAACTTATCTTGGAGCAAACTGTGATTGATTTTCCATTCTACAATCATCTCATGTTCTTGCTTAAGATCAATTACTTGATTTGAAACAATTATAGGTGTGTTGCTTGCTTGAGACACCTTTCTTAATTGTTCCATAGTTTGAACAGTTTTAGTTTCCTTTACATGATGAGCATGAACCACATATTCTTGACCTGCTTTGATTAAGTGATATTGATTATTTTCCCTCTAGAAGATTTTTTTACAATCATACAAGTATGGACTGCCTAAGACCATTCCACATTCACTTAGTGGAACTGCATCACATGTTACCTCGTCCACATACTTGGATGAAATTACAAATTTTAATGTGCACTTATTGGTTATGTGCATTTGATGATTGTTTCTTATCCATTTAAGTGTGTAAGGCTTATGATGCATCTATGTTTTTAATCCCAATTGCTTAACCAATTCCTTTGAAATTAATTTAAATTGAGATCCACTATCTATCAATGTATCGACCTTCATGTGCCTCATGATGACCCTTATGTGAAACAAGTTACTTCTACAATCAAATCCTTCACCAATTTTACCTATCATACCAACCAATGAGACTTTAGACTCATCACCTGAATCCAATCCGATCCCAAGTCTGTGGGTCTTGTTATTGCCGTAACTGTTTGCCTCCCTTTCTTTTCCTTGAACCACTTTGGCCTATTCTCGGGATGAAATTTCCAACAACATTCCTCATCATGCCCCTCTTTCTTGCAATTCTTGTAAGAGAGATTCTCTTCCTTTCTCGTCACTACATTTTCCTTCTTTCCATGCCACTTCCTTTTGTCCTCTTTCCTTGAAGACGATTCCCCTAATACACCAACACATGTTTTCCCTACTTCAATGTATGTCTCTTGAATAGAAACCTCATCAATATTAGTTAGTCCAAACATGAATACAATGTTTCAAATATGTGTAGGTAAACCTCCTATATACTTCATAAGAGTTTCTTGTCTATGTAAAGGAATATCTAACATCAATGCCATTTTACTAAATCCATCTGTGTATTCTTGCACTGTTTGTCCTTTTCTTAGTTTTAAATCTTGCCATTCAATTAACACTTTCTCTTTATAACACAAAGGATAGAATTTCTTTCTAAGTGCATAAATAAAACTTTTCCATGATGGAAATACATTACCCACTTGTTGCACGCCATTCTGCAACTTGCTTTGCCACTAGATGAGTGTTGTGCTTGCAAGTCTCAATGATGCCAATTGATTTGAGTGGCCTCATCCTTGATCTGTTGCACATTGCAATAAACCTCCATCTATATGACCTAGTTGTCAAGTCTCTCTGCATTATCTTCACCATCATACATGGGTAATTCAAATTTAACATCAAGTTTTAATAAAGAAATTTCATTATTATGTTTATGGACATGTTTCTTTGCATTGAATTTAGAACTTGAACTTGAAGAAGAGGGAGAAGAAGGAGGTGAATATGGAGGTAAAGGAGGAATTTGAGGAGGATCCTCTCCTTATTCACTTTTTACCTTTGAAGATTCACCCATATTTTGTCTCTTCCGTTCCAAATAGTCTTCATACAAAACCTTCATCATCTCCGACATGGCGAAGAAAGTTTTTTGAAACTCTTTCTCATCGTGATAAAGTCCCTCTTCCGATGCCATCTTATCACTTTGAGAAGTTCTCTTTATCAATCCAATCAATGGATTCTCTTCAACAAGCTCGCCTTCACCATGATTTATCTTTTCCCTGGTTAACATGAAAAACTCAAATCCAAACGTTAACTAGCTCTGATACCACTTGATCCGTAAAGATCTTTTACACAACAATGATTGAGTTATTAATGCATGTGTTTATTAACCATTTAGGAAGCTGAATGAAAGAGGAAGAAATTTTATAGCCACATAAACATATACAGATCTGAAATAAAGCATAAAAAACAACAAACCATAAACACCAATGTGATAATGGAGTTCAACAATCTCGCCTACATCTCCGGGCCTTTGTCTCAGTGGGTGAGGCTTTCTTATTTCTGTTAGAAAGATTTAAAAGTACATCACAGTAGTGTCAAAAGGTTAGAAAATTGATCTAGTCTTGTTCTACCAGATCTCTAGAACCCAACAGAAGAAACGACACTTAAATCGGATGACCAGAGCTCCCATAAATGACCTGCAAAGGTGCACTCCTCAACAACTTCCCTGCATAAAAGTGGATTTGGCTTGAAAAATATTCATCATAAACCTACTATGAATCTCCTCCCATGGCCTCAAGAAGCCATGGTTTATATAGATCTGAAGTTGGTAACCATCTTCCAAATTCCCCCCAAGATATGGCCTCAAAAAGGGCCCAATATTCCCCAAAATAGACCAAAATCTCCAAATCTGCTACTAAAATCATTGAAAAATCTTTATAATATGGTTTAAAAACCACTTTTGAACATATATTGGGGCCCAACCCCTTTTTTGCTTGTCCCTAGTCGTATGGGAGGTGGCCATGTGGCCAGGTGCTAACACCTGGCATGCTAGCTCGTTGGATCTCAGCCCCTAGTCCCGTGTTGTTTGACCATGTGGCCACACCCCATGCGCTTAAGGAGTTGAAGGTCCCAATGAATAAACCATAGGTTACGCCCCTAGTGGGTGGGCTAGCTCGACCGACCAGGGCTAACCTTAACTTCTGTGCCACAAATGATATACAGGGCCAGGTCTTATGGAGTATCATGAAACTAGAGGATGGAGTAAAAGATTGCGCCAACATGTAGACATGTGGTTATATGCAGAGTGTCATGACCAGGGGATGGGGCTAGGACCCAACCCTTACCTCCTCCATAATATACAATGATGAAAATATAAATATAACATTTTTCCATAGTATAACAAAAAACACCATGAGGCAGGCTGGCTAGCCCGACCTGCCCAAGGCATTAGCCTGTACGAGAGGTCGCGGGTTCAAATCCACCGCACTCCAACACTTTTACATAAACCAACGAACCAATCCGTGGGTGACATGTGGCATCCCATGTTTGGGCCATTTTTCGACAAAAATGACACATGTTGAATTCCCGTTGGTCCACTTGTCTATTGAGCTTTCAACAACTATACCTACCATGTGTCTTCCACGTCATCTATACAAACATTCCATGTGTCACCACTACAAGGGTGACACGTGTCACTCCCTGATTGGTCCCCTGTACCTATCCATGTTATCCGTCCGTACACCCATTCAACCTGCCACATCAACTATACAGACCTTGCCACATCATCTCTAACTGTGTCTGCCATGTCTATTGTACAACCGTATGACCTGTACAATCAGCTTCCACATGGCACTGTACGGATTGTATAGTCATCATTGTTTGCCTATTTGGCCAAATGCAAATATCGCCATATATGGAGAATACGACATCCGTTTGATCCCGTTCAAGTTGCGTTGGGTTTGTATCAACAAGGGATACACACACGTCCGTTTTGAAGCCATTCTGAGACATTTAAGTTTTAGGCCTTTTTGAGCCCCATCAAGCTCCTAGATCCGATTATGGATCAAAGGTAGAGGATATAACCCTTGCAAAGCCGAACTAAACATAGGGGGGATTGTATATTGAGGGTCTTTCTTGGGAATCACATTGATAACATTTGACAATGAAGCCTTGTGGACCTTGAATTTGTTCGATATCCTCAGTTGTCTTTCGAACCAATTGCCTTCAGTACCCTTGAATGGATTCAAAATTGTTATCTTGATCATTATAATCATCTTGACTGTTGAATGTACTCGCTTGGTGACTGATCGTGAGATGGAAACCTAGTTGCCAATTTTTATGGACTTACACGGGTGACTACAGGGGCATACCACGGTACTTAGGGAGGACGTCAGATCGCACTTTGCAGAGTATACCCAAAGGGTTCTTCCGTGTTCGAGTTTCACTTGCATCAGTAATTTTCTCTAGTGTCGATTGGCGTAACTATCCTTCCCACTAGTTATTTGTTTGCATGATTTGACTTTAGGAACTTTTAGTTGTGTGTTCTGTGCTCCCTAGTTTTCCATAGTAAGTTAGTCATTCATTACTTTGGGTCTCTGACCTAATATGGTAGACCTCCCACTCTGTAATTCATGAGGACATTTTTGGTCTTCTGCTTAGAAACATGGAGCTACCTTTTTATAGGTGTTGTTTTTTATACCACTTGTTCTCTAGAGTCAATGTGTGAGAAGTTTACGAACTTGGACGATACTGCAAGGGAAGAACCTGTACATAAGATATTGATGGAAAAAGTTCCCGACGATACCAACCAAGGAACCCCTTCACAAGGGGATTCTTGTACTTTTCCTTTCTTTGGAAATGTTGGTGTCCCTTTGATGGCCACTTTTTACATTCCCGGGTTGAATGTGGGACTACCGGTTTGGTTGGGTACCATTCCAAATGTCTTGAATTCTCTTGATGTTTCTCAGTTAAGCACATTATGCCATGGGAATAATGTTGATGTTCCCTCATCAACAAAGTATTCTCCTCCTCCTTCTACCTTCTTTGGTGAAAGTATAGCTACTAGTAATCAAAAGTCTAAACAAAATATAAATAGGAAGAATAAGGAGTTAAAAAACCAACCTATGCTAGTCATGTTGGAGAGTTGTCACTAACCACTGCAAGTTATGCTTGGGGAATGAATCTAGTCCCTTCGAGTCATACTGGAGTTCAAAAACCAACCTCTGTTATTCATGTTGGAGAGTGGTCAATAACCTTTGTAAGTCATGTTGAATATCAACACCCATCCTCTACAAGTCATGCTGGGGGAAAGCACCAAGCCTCTGCAAGTCGTACTAGCGGAAAAAGTCCAGTCACTTCTATTCATATTGGTGATAGGTCTGTAGCCTCTGCGATTTATGTTATCAACCCATCACCAACCTCTATTAATCATGTTGGAGATGTGAAACCAACCACTTCATGTCATGCTGGGGGCACGAATCTAGTCCTTGCGAGTCATACTGGAGTTCAAAAACCAACCTCTACTAGTCATGTTGAAGAGTTGTCAACAAGATCTGCGAGTCATGTTGAGGATAAGAAACCAACCAATTCTATTCATGCTGGGGGAATTGATTCTTTTGAGAAACCTAGATGGATGGGATGTAATCCTAAGTTCTCTCATAAGCTTTGCAAGGGATATCACCTTACTCATTTATTCCTTGGCCTTCTAGAGGCATAAGAATTGTGGTCCCTATCTGCAATATCTTCTGATTTTGAGTCTTTTGAGGTTTCCTCACAGTCTATTTAGCCATTGGTTGATGAAGTGGTCATGCTGATGTAATATTCGGCTGATCCAACTCCTCTTTTGGGGGGTGATGCGCTTTTAGACCATGTTTTCTCATGTCCTATTCAACTGGTGGTTGAGGAAGTGGTTGTGTCGATGAAATCTTCGGTTGATCCCACTCTTCTCTTGGAGAGTGTTGAGTCTACTAAAGTGGTCACGCCAATGCAATCTTCGGATGATACCACTCTTCTATTGGAGAGTGTCGAGTCTAATAAAGTGGTCATGTCGATGAAATCTTAAACTGATCCCACTCTTCTTTTGGGGAGTGATGTGTTTACCGACTATGTTTTTATAATTTACAGTTCAATACTTTTAGAACAAAGGGGAATTATGCTCACTTTGAGCACACCCCCCTCCAATTCCTAGGATGGTTTCCTTTGATTGGAATGACCATGTTCAACCTTTTCTTCCTTCTTCTACACCCTTTCGAATAAGGGTTGAAGTTAATTCAAAAACCATTTACCAATGTATTGTGGATGAAGGAGCCTCCGCAAGTATTTTATCCTCCTTAGCTTGGCAAGATTTGGGTTCTCTCGAGCTTGTGCTTGCTTCACATGAGATGTTTAATTTTGACAGACCTCCTAGTGAATATTTGTGGACTCTTCCTCAGAACCTATCTCGTTAGGTGGGAATACTATCCTTGTCGATGTTATAGTGGTGCAAGGCCTATTAGATTTCAATATGCTTCTCGGGTGTGATTATGTATATTCTATGAATGCTATGGTGTCTATGCTCTTCCGGGTGATGCATTTCCCTCACAATGGAAGAATTGTCACTATAGACCAGTTAGAATATGATAATCACCATCCTAAGTCAACATTAGTTCATGGTTCCCCTTTATATTTTCCTAGTATTCATGTAGCCTCTACCCCGCCACATGTAAATTATGTGGAGTCTTATCCTCAGTGTTCAATTGATTCTAAGAAGGAACTTGTGCAATCATGTTTTCCTTCTCGATACATGGTCTCGACAATTGATCAATCTTGTTATCCAATGGGGGCATGGGAGCCCTTACTTCCCCCTCTTGGTCTAAGTGATCTTGAGTTTCCTTTTGAGTCTATTCTCGTTGTTTGTATATCCTCAAGCACTCGTGCTTGTGATTCTTCATTGATAGACTCTGCCAGTCCTGGCCAGAACTTCCATCATCATATGGAATATGGTCATTTTACTTCTCCCTTTGGGACTATCGAACCTTATCATTCACATGATTTCTTAGATTTTGAATTGCCTTTAGATGAGGCTATCCTTGAAGCCATGATGATGGTTTCTATACCATGGAAAGACTTACACCATGGTTTGTATTTTCTTCCCTTTTAGGATACTTTCCAGGTTGACTATCGAAGAGACTCTTGTTTAGAGCCTAGCAGTGATATCTACCTTAACTACTACCATGCATGAGTCATAAGGACGTGTGGTACCTTGTACATATTGTACAACCTAGGTTTGTCGTTTTCAAGTTTTGTATTCAGTAGCACCTCTTATTTTTTGAAGTTTCTATCTATATTTGATTTATTAACTTCTGGATGATTCTTATTGGCCTTATATGCAGGAACTTGGAGAAATTTTTCTTTGAATTTTGTTCATCGTATCGATCCATTCTGACAGGTATTGACCTCAAAACTGGCATATAGGTTAGGTTTTTCCCTACTTTCATTTTTTGCATTATCTATTTCCTATTTCATTTGGCCTTAGGATCGACCCCACTAAATTGCAAAACTAACCTTCCTTGTTGATCAGTGTGTCGTAATTAGGTGGTATAGCCTTCTTCTACATGGATTCCCTAGGTAGATCCTTTGCTGCATTTTTTCATCCATGATGTGATTTTTATCTATAGGATTGGGAGTCCTTGTTATACCTGCCATGATTACATATTGAAGCCTCCTTCTTCTTGCTAATCATCTTTCTTGGCCTTACCCACAAGACTCCCTAATGAGCACGCTTTGTTGTCTTTCAAGATCACTTTAAAATCCAAAAGAAACATCCAGTGAGACTGTATTTATTCTTTTTTATCTCGTCTGGATTACTTGAGAAAAGTATCTCCCTTGGAGTTTTCTTTAAGCCCTTTGCAGACTCTAAAAAATTGAAAATATTTCCGAGTGATCTTGTTTCCCTTCATGCTCGCCAAGATCAAATTTGAAGGAACATCTGTCCAACGATAGTTTACCCATTTTTCAGTCCGGATGACTAATTTTATGAATACATGTATGCTCTAGGAACTTCGGTTCACTAGAAGAGTATTCTTAGGCATAAGTTTAACCCTTTTTTGGGCCCTAGGGATGAAATTTTTGAAAAAGTAACATTCTCCTTGGTTTTGTCTTATATCTTTTTTAGGCCTTGGAGATTACTTAAAAAAAAGGAACCCCCCCTTGGTGTCCATATTTAATCTCTTTTCAGACTCCCTAAATATGAAAAGACCATCGAGTGACCCTGTTTCTTCACACTCGTTAAATTGGTCCAGAAGAACATCTACTTGGCATGAGTTTAACTCTTTTTCCAACCAACATATTATTCAGGAAAAAGGTATGCCTCGAGAGATTCATCTCATTGAGAGAGTTCTCCTCAATTTATATTTTATACTTTTTTAGGCTAAGGAGACTACACCTAGAAAAATGATGTGAGTCCATAGTTAAGCTATTTTCAGACTCCTTAAAATTGAAAAGATAAACGAGTGATATTGTCTCAATCACACTCGTTAAATGGTATTGAATAGACATATTTTTGGTATGAGTTTAACCCTCTTTTGAACTGGCTAGACCAATTGTGAAAAAGGAACTCCTTGGAGTCTTCTCTTAACAGTTTTTCAGACACTCTAAACGTGAAAAAACCACTGAGCTTACCTTCTTTGGGCTAGTAAAAATTTACATGGAAGGAGTCTTGTTGTGTCATGCTTAATTACATTCCGAGTGTCATCTTTGCGTATTTGGCCTAATTTTGGCTCCATGTTTCTCTCAACTGAACCTTTAAAGCATTCCTTATACGCAAGCCTTGTAGCACTTTTTTCCTCTGCGATCTGACACCTTGACCCATGGAGGATTTTTTCCCCTGAGTTTCCCTATCCCACACATGTGTCCTTGCACTGAGCATCGATATGTTCCATGCACCTGGAGCTATTTTTCTTTCCCATGACACTCATTCCTCATTTGTAACATAACATTATTTTATTCCTTTTCAAGCTCGTTAAAAATTTGAAAAATACAAAAAAATCAAATATTCCAAAAAGAGGGGACGAGAAATAAATATTCTTTTTTTGGAAACAAGATAGTTTCCCTTGGACAAAGCACATCCTTCCTTTTGTTTTCCAAGCATTGGGATCTAGTATGACGCTAGGAAGTTGTTCTCGCTACATAGAGCTATGCCCTCCTCCATTTGGTTATTCTTCCAAACATATGTAGAGTTTGTGGTGCCTCCTGCATAACAGACTAATGTCAATGTTACACTACCTGAGTCTGATCATCTTTCGTTCTTTTTTCCAAGGGATTTTTTTTCCAACCTAAGTCGGCCATCCTATAGTTTGTCTCTTGAATTTCATGAGTTGACCATCCTGTGACTTTAGCCAAGTCCAGATTCAAAATCAATGAAGTTCTCTTTCTAATCATCGATATCCTCCAGTGTTTTCCTGATGACTTGTCAAATACCTTAGAGTAGTGAGTCTTACACTCCTATTGTACTCCAACCCGATTTGTTGAAGATCTTGTAGTTTTTTCTTGAGCTATGATGTTCTCATCTCTAGTCACAAGCATCAATACTTCTTGAATATGCATATGATATTTTACTTGAATATCATCGAATGATTTTGAGATGTAGATCGGCTGTGTATTGCTTGCAGATACACTTTATATAGATATTTATATGACATGGATCTGCAATGTATTTGATTGGAAGCCATAATTAGTTCATCCCGAGCATGAGTATGCCCGCATCAGAGAGATTATTATTATTTTGCAGATGGCGCAACTCCCGAACTCTGGTCCCGGGCTCACTCGACTCCGTGCATTTCCACTGGTAAATATATTGTAATTTATTTCGACCATCATTTTCTCTTCATATCTCACACATTATGGGGCATTTGTTATATCCCTAAAATTCCCTACCTATGAATACTCGACATTAGCCTTTCTACTTGCACAATTTTCCATTTTATTGTTGAGGATATCTCTTTAAAAAACCTTTTTTTGGAGCATGTACGTCCTCTGCTGCACTACTTCCCACGTACACATGCTATCTACATACTAGACATCCTATGTACATACACTATCTACATACTAGAAAACCCCCGTGCATACACTAGCTGAATACTAAACAACCTGCGTTTACCTCCAAAAGTTGCAAAAAAATAAAAGTTGTAAGGAATTCGATGGAGTTAATGGGATATTGGAGGTTTTCTAACTAATTCACCTTCTGTAGCCTATCCCAAAACCAATTAACTATCCTTTTTTCATAAAAAAGGAGGTCTTGGGGTCCCATTCTAACATCAAGCAATAGAACAGAGAAACACTGCCAAAATCTCTTCCCCTTTTATCCCAAGCTTGCAACCCTTTCTAAGATTTGGCCTCAACATTCCCCGTTCAACCCTCTCCCTATAAAATCCCTTCCCTTTTCCCAAGGATATTATTTGATTGTGAGAGGTACTACGGGAATGATGCACTTGGAGCAATAATAAGAGGAGCCTAGACCAAGTTCACGGAGCATTTGCTGACAAGAAAGTTGTAACTGTTTGTAATATTCACATCTGAATAAAAGAGTTTTGTTTCTATGCCAAATATTGTGTTTATGTTCTTAATTGATTAATGCATTTACATTTATATCTAAACCATAACATTGATAAGTAGAGATATAATATCTTGTAGCTTTGTTGTCTAAATTGTTTGCAGGTCAGCTTTGGGAGGAGACTAAAAACCCAAGAAACTACAAAGGAGAAGGAGGACAAAACCAGCCAAAAGGACCTAAGGTACATCCTTTTTTTCTTCTCTTGTCTATTGAGTTTAGATTGTTTGAGGTAGTTTATAAGTAGAACCGTCTTTTAAGGGAGATCAATGATCTACCTATACTCCGACCCAGTATAATAATAGGGGAGTTTTCCTCGCTAACACTCCTTTAGCCTCACTTTGGCCAAAACTAAAAGATCAAGGGCCTAGATTGCATTTATCCCAAGTCTAATCAATGGGTGATATAAATTCTTATAAATATCACTTTGAAACCCACTTTACTCAAGTTTTCGTAGTTTTCTTTATGCCTATTAACTCACCCACTTTGTGCATTAATTGTCACTTTATGACTTAAGTGACAAATTTCAGTTTATGACTTAAGTGACTAAGTAAAAGTGAAATTACATCATAAAGTAAAGGTACAAGGGAAATAGCACTCTTCTCCTTGGACTATGAGAAATATAGCAACAAGATTCTAGAATAAGACTTCTAAAGTGAAAGCACTTTAGGACTTTAGAATCCTATCCTAGATAAGATCCTCTTAGCAATTTAACAAATGGAAAGACTAGAGAGAGGAAGAAACACCTTATGTTCCTCTCCTAGGGTTTATTATGCAAGCAATTTCATAATCTTAAACATGAGCAAGTAAAATTTACTATAACCATTCAAAGCATGAAAATAAATTGCAGATTTTACTTACTTCACCAAGAACAATCAAGCATAAAACACCTAGTTGCAGAAATTTCCACCAAAAATCACCAAAAAACATCCAAAGCATGATCTCCAAGAGGTGTGCACTAGTAATTTCAGCCAATAATGCCACTAGGGCGAAAATTTCAGATTTGTCATCTTGTAGATCCAGAAACACACCTGGTATCCTCCTGTAAAAATTTATCCTAGAGCCTCTCCCAATTGGGCATATTCTCCCTAGGCACAATGCCATGTAAAAAATTTTCCCACAGTTTGGTAAATCCATTCAGCCTTGCCTGCACCAACTCAGATGGGTCTACTATACTCCAACTACACCGAACTCATCAAAAATATGAGTGAACCTTGAGAGGTATGAGGTAAATATATCTTTCTTCCCCATCTTGGTGCCCCTTAGCTTCTCTTGAAGCACTATCTTGTAGTTTTTGTTAGGAATTTGATAAAGACTACAAAAAAATGGCCACATCTAAAATGCAAAGTCCTTACTAGTAAGGTGAGGAATCACATGGTGTTTCACTACATAAAGGATTATTCTCTTGGATCTCTTGTTCTATTTATGAAACTTGGAAAAGACAACCACATATGTAGGAGGTATAACACGATTCTCCACAATCTCCCATAACTCTCCCTCATCTAGAATCATGACTATCATTTCCTTCCATGGAGACCAATTTCTTGCCCCCGCAAGCCTATCCTCCACCCTCAAACCTTCCATCACTAAGGTTTCCATCTAATGATAAAACTAGTACACTCTAACCAAGTAAAACTGAGCAACTTTGAACAATAAAGAATATCCTCCAACACACCAATCACAAGTGTGAAAATGAGGCTTCCAAACTAAGTATAAATAAGCCACATGTTTGCTTCACAAATCATCCACTCTACTACCCTTAAAATTTGACACCATGAATACTTTATAAGGTCCTATGGGATTCCCAACACGCCTGTCATTTCACCTCTTGCTAGGCACTAAGTTTGGGTACTTTCAAACTATTTTACTTGTTGTTTTAGGAAAACCTTCTTGCTATTAAAAAAATACCACTAAATCTGAACTTTTCCCTCTCAAAATCTTCCCACAAATTTTCGGTTTGATATTCTTTAATTTCTCTTGTTATAACGATAAGTTATGGATGGTTTTGATGTCTAAGTTATCCTTCAATAACATGCATTAAACATCAAACACACCTCTAGGATATTTTACAACCTACCACTGAAAATACTGAGAAAACATGAAAATGAACACATGATGTTTTTGGTCAACATGACCCTGTTACAAGAGAATCCCCCTATGGACAAGTGGATTTCCTCTTGGATACTAGACCCCTCCAACCAAGATATAAAAGTGTTATTGTGGACACTAACATTCCTTTTCATGAAGCTAAACTATTCAAAGAAGAAGAAGGAAGAAGGGTAAATACCTTTTACCGAAGTTTGTCCTTGCTCGATCCAGGATAGTCTTGATCTCCAAGTTGTTCAGAAGGTCTTGCAATACAATGAGAAAAAAAAAATGAAACATACTTCCTAATCTACCATGATTAGCTTCATAATGGATCTATAAAATAAACAAGTTCATGAAATGTACACAAACTTTAAAGGAAACTTGCCAAGCATAGATTTATATTAATGAAAACAAAGTGAAATGCTTACAACCATAGATGTAGGTGCAACAGCTTCACCAAGCTCTCTTTGTCCATACCCTTGCTCAATTAATCCATACATAGAATTATGGTGCTTCATTAATACTCTTTTATGAGATCATAAGTTTGATGCTCTACAATGTCTCCCCTTTCACCATGAGGAGGTCTCCTTATATAGGCTTGGAGAGGCCTAACAACTTAAGAGATTCTTGGGATAAGTTGATGATTATTCTCCTTTAGTTGTGGATATTCCCTAATATCGAGCCTTGAACTCAAATCTGAATCCAACCAACTCAATATATGAAGGGGTTCTTCCTTGATTTCTCTCAACAATCCAAAAATTCGCTCAAAAAAAGCCAGCGCTCCCTTAGAATGGGGCACAGAGCATTGGAACTCTCCCCCAAAAGAGGTCACAGAGCATTGGCACTCCCTGACAATGTATAGGGGAGCATTGCCTTCCAAAATTGATTTTTTAGTGATTTTTTCTATGGAAAAAGACTTGTACTCTTTGTCAAATGACTTCTCCTCTTCAAAACTAGTCTTTTGAGGTGTCTTGTAAGTGTTCTTGGTAATGTTGTTCGAGACACAACATGGGAAATATGAAAGTATGATATTTGCGACACTTGTGGGAGAAATGCAACACTTGCGACATTTGGTAATGATGACACTAGGCCATCATCGTAATGAGTAATTTTGATGTGTAACAGACCCTAGGAAAAATCCCATGGGGAAAACTAGTTTGGATTATATGTATATATCGATATCTCTAGAAAATGGTATAACAAGAAACACATACAAAGGAAATTTTTACATATGTAAGCTCCTCTCAAGCTAAACCATGAAGTTCCTTAGGATTAGCACCCTCCTTGAAGAATGCACCCCACTTGTTGTTCCTGCTAATTAATGAATTTTGTTCCCTCTATGAAGATGAAGCCTTTTGGATGAGAAATTGTGCCCCTTTAGCCTCAAAGGTGCATCCCCAAACCAAGAAGCTTCCTCCTCAAGACTTTCACCCTCAAAGCCACTTGCACCCTCTCTACTAGGTGCATGATAGTATGTGTCTCTCACATGATGCACCTTCCAACTAGCCTCATGTGCCTAGCCTCCATGAGATCTTCCTCAATATTTCTTGTGCTTCCTAAAACCCTTGCACCCTCTTTCCTCAAGTGTGCCTCTCTTCTCCAAATCTCATACTCTCTTCTCCTTTCTTCACTCAACTCTCTCAAGTGAGAATGAGTCGTATCCTTACCCTTTTGCCTCCTTTAGCCTCACTTTGGACAAACCTAAAAGATCAAGGTCCTAGATCGTATCTATCCCAAGTATAATCAATGGGTGAGATCAATTCTCATAAATCTCACTTGGAAACCCACTTTACTCAAGTTTCCATAGTTTGCTTTATGTCTATCAATTCACCCACTTTATGAATTAATTGTCACTTCATGACTTAAGTGACCAAGTAAAAGTGAAATTAGATCATAAAGTAAAGTTACAAGGGTAATACTTCACCCCTTTTTGTTTAGAGACTCAAAAACACAAAGGGACCACTTTACAAGGTACGCAAATCTCAGCACTTCAAGTGATTTCCGATTATCTTTGCTATTAATTTGTAAATTAGGTTACAACATGATATGGGTTTAATGTCCTCCAAGGAGACCATTTCTTTCTTTTACAGGATTAGGGCTAGGAAAGTCGAGTTAAACAAACTCCACATCTTACCAGAATTTTTTGATTCTTGCACCACTTTCAAAAGATCCATTTTTAACAAGTCATATAAGCCTAAATAAAACTCAATAATTGGTCCATCAAGGCTAGGCCTTTTAAACTTTTGAAAATATTTCAAAGTTGAAAGGATTTACATGTAAAAAATATTTTCACTAAGATATTCTTTCGTCTCCTTTGAGATGTATTTTGGGAACAACATAAGGAATTTTTGGATTTCATGAACAGGGCACCTAAGCAATTTGTTGTGTCCATTTCATCACTTGGGTGAGCAAAACAAGGGAACTTGCATGCCTATTTGGCCCTGCTAGAAAAGACAGAGGTTAGTGCATGAGTTAAAGAATCCAAGCACATGAAATAAACTACTAAACAAGTTAAAAATAACTAAAGAAATAAAACTATAAAGCATAAGAAAATTTGAACCAAAAACAATCAACCAAATGACCAAGATTATGCCACCAATGGATAACTATATTAGTTGGTAAAACACCGTAGAGAAAGGAGGACTTATGAGTCCCCTCTTCCTCCTTGGGAGGGCTCTTGAGTTCTCTAATGGAGATCTCTTCTTACAATGGTAAACAAGAAAGAAAATGATGAAGAAATCAATGCCTATTCCCTCAAGAGGTGAGTGGAATGGCCTATTGGAATGTTGCTAGAATGTTACAAGAAGAAAAAATGATTCTTAAGGGAGGATTGAGGCAACATAAAAATACTATGAAATTATTAAATTCTTAGTGCACCCATGGAATCTATTTATAACATGTATTCAAGGAAATATTCAAGTGGTTCTTGGTGTGAACAAGGGGCCCCTTAGGGAACCCTTTGATCCTTGACCAACCCCCCATTCGAAGTCAGCTCAGATATGAGGGTAAAATCAAGTTGGGAGCTGGTCCATAAGTGGATGAGGGGCTGACAAGAACCATAAATGTGTCATTCATAGGAGTGTGCAAATTTTATCATACACAGTCGTGGATATGGCACATTGTGCACTCTATGGGGTTCTTTGGCCTGTGCACTGTCCGTGCGCTTCCTTTAGTGAGTTAGCACATGCCAATTTTTCCCCAGTTGTATAGTTTTTGCCTCTTGGAAATGCATTTTTGGTGCTGCAGCTGAACTAATGGTTGTTTGGCATTGTTGTATTTATGTAACCATTTGTGTGCAATGTTGCAGACAAAATTTCAGTGATAACACAATTCTTTAAATAGGTTGGGAAATAAACCTTTCCCATCTTATGATTTTTCCTCAAAGGAGGAAGATATCCTTCCATCTTGATCCCTTATATCCTAGATTGTGCTGAATAACTTTATGTAGCTTGCAAATTTGTGAAAATGTTTTGTGTTTTTATCACCCTCCTTTAACGATGTTGCTCTTCTCTTCAACCTCCATTTTGTTTCTTCCAATGATAATAAATCCTGCTTATTTTTCAATAAGTCACCTAAGTTCTCTTCTTCTTCACATGTCAAAGAACCAGGTTGTCTATCAATCAAAAGTGATCATATCTTTTCTTCCACCTCCTGATGTTGGACATCGGATTTCTAGTTAAAGGATTTTACCCAAGTCGAGGAGAATCTTTTGATTTTATCCAAGTTCGTAGAGAATTGCTACATGTAATACTAACCATATTCTTCTATCAACAAAGACCATGTTGACAAAACTAGACTTTTGTAATCCTCTTCCCTAAGCCATGAGTGGTTAAACTTCAATGGAGCATGTGACCAAGGCACCCTTTTTATAATCTCCAACACAATAGGAATATAATCTAAGCTCCTCTTGAGTTCAATTCTAGATTTGAAACACCACAGTTTTTCGATCAAATCCTTTGAGACAAGAAGCCCATCCAATCTTTTATCTATTTTCTTTGACCCTTTAAGAAATTTATCCAAGTATGAGATAGTTTGTAGGGATCCATATCAATCAATTAATTCTTTTCTATCTAAAGAGAAAATAAATTTCCTTGAAGATATAAATGGGGGTAGGCTCCCCAGACCTCCCTTAAGGTGAGAGTGAAATTTAGGTCTCCACCCAAGATTATATTTTTTGATTAAAAAAAAATGGTGTCACTCAACCCATTCGAGAACATAATCCAATTAGCATATAGTCCATAAATATTGATCATTCTGAATGAAAAAATCATAATATTTTCTTCCATATATACCACTATTCGAGAGGGAATTTAAGAGGTTGAAAGGGATGAAAAATGGGGGCTCCAAGCAGAAAGAGAACCTCTAGAGAGACCCATATAATTAATAGAACAAAAAATCCAATGTTTTAACCAAATAAGAAAGAATTCCTCAGCTTTATCTCCACTACACAAAGTTTCCCGAATCATAATGAAATATGTCCTATAAACTTGAACCAACCTTTTTAAACCAAGAAATCCCCCCCCCCATCCCTAGAGAATTATAGGAGAGAACAATCATTTTAAACACCTAGTATGGGCCTTCCCCACTCTAAGGTCCCATACAATAATAGTTTTCTTCCCGCTCGTAATTTCTTCCTTCACCTTATTCTGTGTGATTGGAATCAACGATTCCCTACCCGCATGTCCAATTGGACCTTTATCCATGGACATACCCCCTCCCTACTCCATATCTAAACCTTTCTTAACCTTATATATTAATAGAAAGTCATAGTTTAGGGAGACCTATGATTGAGATTTTGTTTTTCCCTATGGAAGAAAACAATGGTTCTTCACTGTCTAGGGAGGAAATCCCCTAGAGTGGGGAGGAAGAAGAAACTGACCTTCACTTGGAACCATTTACCCCCACAGTATGATCACTAACTACCTCTTCCCTAGACCTTTTTGACATATTGAGTGGAAAATTTGGTAAATGGATGGGAGGGTCGGTATATAAGCCTTCAGGTGGGTCCACTTTGACTTTATAATCATGAATAAACACAATGAAGGGAACATTTTTACTAGTTTTCTCTTTTTAAGGAGATGGGGCAAAGACACTTGGAAACTCCCACCGAGATAACTTTGAGTCGCTTCAAGATCCACAAGGAATTTCCACCACCATTTTGGGCGTTACCTCTATTGCCACCATCTTTTTCTTCCAAATTTTGTGAAATTGAGGGAATTTGGTTCCAACTCATTTTCAATGAGCCTGCAGATGACCCACATCATGAAATCCAAAGCATCGAAAAGGGACTCGCTAGTAGTCTCATTTTTGCATCCACGAGTATCCTCCCCACCCAATTCTATCTCATACACCATCCCTTGTTTTTTATCCACCTTATTTGGACCCATGCCCACCATCTATCCATTTTCCATTCCCAGTCTAGCTTGCAACTTAGAAATTTCCCAATTTTGTTTCCAATTGAAGCTAGAATCACTTCCTTCCAAAAGACAAGTGGGAGGTTTAGAAGAATCACCCAAAATTCTACTGGAGATATGGAATCCTGCACACGATCAAAGGAGATTTCCCATTATCTCAAAACGAGTTCAGAAGGATCCCAACTCCACACCCTACTAAAAATATTTGTCAAGTCTTCTCAAGAATTGAATTTAAAATAGATCCACCCCTGATACAGAGTGTGGAATTCTGGAGAGTACCCCAACAATGGATTTTAGTTTTAATCTAACCATTCTTTTAGTGATGGTAGAGTGATTGATTTACCCTAAAATATCCCGATAACCATTCGACTCAAAATATATAGAATGGATTCTACTTATATGTCTGGTCTGACCACCATTTGTATCCTCTCCTTTTTAACCTTCCATCATTTATCGATACTATATTTCCTCTGCCTCGAATACCCTGAGATATTTATAGGAGCACAAAATGAAGAATCACCATACTTAGGCTCCAGAGATGACGAGCTTGCACAATTCTCCTGAGAAGGATGAAACTTCTTTAGGGAACGTCTCGAGGATTTGTTTTTCTTAGAAACATGTGGGATAGATTCTAAGGAAGGTCTCTTAATAGACTCACCTTCCATTTTTATTAAATAATCCACCTCCAAATGACCCGACCCTAGATCATGGTGCCCTGGCATAACCATCAACCCTGATCCTACCATATTATGTGCCCTTTTGATCCTATTCTATCTAATAAACTCCTCATCAGATAAAAATATCTCTTAAAACCCCAACTCATCCTCGCTAAAGCCAACTATGTCATCTCCTCCATGTGAATTTCCCTTTATGCACCCAAGTAAATTGAATGTTTCTTGTACCTCCCTTTGCACTATACCACATGTCATCTATGAACTAGAAACTGTCATCGGCTAGTACTTAGTTCCATTTCTCAACTCATTCTCTATTTTGCCTCTAATAACATCCAACTATTCGTCTCCATGCCACCTTGTGACAACGTTTTGCCTCCTCTATCAACTTCAAGGGTATAGCCTCATCGGCCATGAACCCTTAGACTCCTCTCCTCTTGGGCTCTAAGGGTGGTTCTAGGGTGATCTGAATTTAGGAGAAGAACGAACTAATTAATAGATTGAATATAATAAACACATAGATATGAAGAATGGCACACATATCCAGTGAACAATATCTTGTATTAAATAATGGAATAGGATGGAACTGTAAAACTATAGAATTGAAACACTTTCTCAAATGGTGGTAGCTATCTATGAGAAGATATGTGGTTGCTATGTGCATCTGTCTGAGAAGAATGGATTACAATGAGGTTCCAAAGGAATTTTTGATACTACTCATGAATTCCAAAACCCTAGACATCCAAAAATCTAACCCTAGAAGGTGAAACACCAAAATTCATGTGGGCCCTATTCCAGCTGATAGGTGGTGGAAAATTCCAGATGATAGGTGGTGGTGAAGTACAGATATTGATGATAAAGTTGGGGCCACTTAGATGCTTCATGTCCATAGGAATGGAGCACAGTGGTGAGTGTAGCCACAAGAGGCCGACTGAGGCAGTTAGTGACACGATTGGATATACGTATCTTATACTTTATGTTGAGATGGAACTACTGTAGGTAGGTTGACCACTTTTGATGGAAGTCGTTTTGCAATTTCCCTTGTGCTTGTATGAACTATAGAGGCTTGTGATCACTGTGTATGATCGTCTCCTTCCCCAGAATGTAATGTTTCCATTGATGACAAGCTTGTACAATGGAATACATTTCCTTGTCATAGGTGGGGTATTTACAGACAGTATCGGAGAGTGTCTCACTATGGTATGCCATCAGATGCTTGTTCTGAGTGAGATTTGTGCCCACAACATAGTCAGATGCATCAATCTCAATCTCGAATGGTTGCTACAGATCGAGCAAGGAGAGTACTGGAGATGAGCACAAGTGATCCTTCAGATCATCTAATGCTCGTTGCTGATCCTTCCCCCACAAAAACTTGGCCATACCACCTCCCTTGGTCACCTAGATGAGGGCCCATGCAATATGGGATAATCCCAACACGAACCATCGGTAGAATTTGGATAGTCCCAAAAATCTTCGAAGCTGGATCAACATGTACCCCATGCACATCAACAATGTAGCCCAATTATTGGACCCTGTTCATTCCAAAAGAGAATTTTTCCAAGTTGGCATAAATCTTGTGCTGCCTCAGAGTGCTCAAAACCTGTTGAATATGCTGCACGTGCTCCTCCCACGTTCTGTTGAAGATGAGGATGTCATCCAAATATACTACCAGAAAGGAGTTTGTGAAGGGTCTTAATACATCATCCATCAACCTCATGAAAGTGGCTGGTGCATTTGTTAAGCCAAAGGGCATGAATATCCATTCATAGAGACCTTATTTAGACTTGAAGGATGTTTTCCATACATTAGTTGGTTCAATGGGAATGCGGTGGTAGATAGACTTCAGGTCAATCTTGCTAAAGAAATTTTCCCCCTTGAGTTGGTCAAGAAGGTCATCAATCCTGAGAATGGGGTAGCGGTTCCTGGTTGTGATTTTTTTTAAGGCTCTGTAATCAATGCAGAGTCACCAAGTCCCATCCTTCTTCTGTACAGGTACAATCAAGCTTCCACAGGGGGAGGAGTTGGGCCTGATGTTCCCCTTTTGAAGAAGCTCTCAGATCTGACGCCCGATTTCATCATTCTCCATCATCAAGCATAGATAGATTGGTCCATTAGGTAGAGTTGTGTTGGGGGTCATATCAATTGGATGATTGACTTGGTAGTGTGTTGGTACCCCTGTAGGTGATGAGAATATGTATATGTACTCTTCCACGAACGTGTCCACTTACTTCTGCTGCAAAGAGAGGCACTGTGTATAGGCCACTGATGTGGTGATGACCTTTTGCTTATTGTGAGCATGGATCACAAAGAAGATGAACTTCTCGGTCTGTGAAATGACCTCATTGCATTGCTTAGTATAGATTAAGGAAATAACAGTAGGCGATGCTATCTATGGTATCCTGTATAATTGTCTACTCAAAGTAATAATAACACTGCGGGGTCTAGAATCATACACAACATGACTCTTCCACAAATATGATTTTCCTAAAAGAACATCAAAAACTTCAAGGGGATAAATATCACACAATACCTCATCTTTGAAAGGATTGATTCCATAGGGCAGATAACACTATTGGTTGACACAGAGATCTCTTCCTTGGTGAAGCCAACCGGTGGTGTAGGGCTGGAGGTGCGGTGTCGTTGGTAGGTCCATCCGCTTGATGACCTCTTCTGAAATCAGGTTCTTCTGACTACTGCTATTGACATTGAAATGAAGCGGAGCCCCCTTGACCCACATCTATGAGTGAAAGAGGCATTCCCCTTCCTCTTGTTCTTTTGGTTCACTTGGCTGGACTTTGGTGGTAGAGATAGTGGCACTTGGTTCAACATCGATAATCCGCTTCCCTCCTTCAAGATTTGACTTGGAATCAGAATCAACCTTTGATTCAGAAGCCTTCATCTTGACCATGAGGGACTGCTTGGAGTGACATTATCCGGTGTTGTGCCAAGGACTTTTATGGTACTGGCACTATTTTTTTGTGTCCTTCTGGGTCTTCTCATTTCCATTCTTCTGTTGTGGTTTGTATTGGTTTTCCTTGGGGCGACCATATTGTCTTGATCCCTTGCTATGTTGATTGGGGTTGCCTTTTCACTGCTTCAGCTGTGAGGGGTTTGAAAATCCATACTCTCTCCTTTTCTGTTTAAATTTATGCTCGATCTTGACAGTGTATCTATAAGTCGTGCCCAATGAGGTGATGTATAGGAACTCCATTTCTGTTTGAATGTATCTATGAAAACAACCACGATATTGATCCATGTAGATATTGGTGACCACCCACCTATTCCAACTGGCTCCTCATGTCCATTTTTTGTTCAACACGTTCTTCTGTACTGCTTTGTAATTGTGGGTTCTATACTTCTGGGGCTGTCTAAAGCCTCATGAATCCTCCAGGTGGATACGGGTGGTCTCTCACCTGATCCAACTGGCTTATTTTGTATGTTTTCATGTCAACACATCTTGTTGTACTTCCAGGGTCATTTTGGGGCCCTAAATGCTATTTTTTTGGATCTCCATAGTGAAACTGTAAATAGAGTTAGAGTTTGATGACGAAATGTGTAGTTCTCTGAAATACCTTTCCAATAGGCTATCACGTGCCTAAAACAGAGGTCGTATACAAAATTTACAACTCTTGGAGATTGAGGTACCAAATTACACCAACTTACCCATAGGGACCACATGAATTTTGGCGTTTCAACCACATCTCTTGCAGCCACATCTCTTCTTAGAGATAACTACCACCATTCGAGCAAGTGTTTCAGTTCTACAGTTTTACCATTTCAACCTATTCCATTATTTAATAGAAGATACTGTTCACTGGATATTTGTGTTATTCTTCATATATCTGTGTTTATTGTATTCAGTTCGTTCCGCTCCTAAATCCGAATTAGTGGTACTAGAGTGATCTCCTCTTCATTTATTTTTCTTCGTGCATGTCCTTGACAAGATCTGGGTACAAGAAGTTGGGACTTGAACCAATCAATCCATTACAATATCAACCATGCCGAGCTCGACAACAACCCATGGGGGATGAAAAGAAAGATGATGGAGCAGAAGATCCTATTAAAATGTTTCTCAAGGAAAGGAATCCATCACGCGACAAGGAACAAAATGATGGACAACTTCGCACAGATACTTCGATGACTACCCATAGGAGAAGCATCTTCATCAAGCAGTAATGCAACCCCCTTCAAGGTACAGGTAAATTTTGATATTCCATTATTTGAAGGACTAATATATGCAAATGCTATATATAAATGGTTGAATCTGCTCGAAGGATATTTTTTGGTCCATAATTTTTCCGATAGGGAAAATATCACTTTTGCACTACTCAAGGTCGTTCTCCATGTTAAAGACTGGTGAGATACTTACTCTGAGAAAAGGTTCGTGTAGGAATCTATAATTTTTTTTGTTGCCCCTACATGAGATTCCTTCCGGGACGCCATTAAAGAACAATACTACCCTGTTGGAAGCTACGAGGACCAGTACACCAAATGGACCACCCTATGCCAAAAAATAGACACAAGGAGCTAGTTGGAATAGGTGGGTGGCCACCAATATCTACCTGGATCATAGGGTTTCCATTTTACTAGATACATATGTGAATGGCCTCATATATATGTTTATATACATGTTTATTAGATTCATATTCTAATCACATTCATTTTATTTTACTTCTATTGTGTCCAATGTTTTGGCATTATGTTTCTAGTATTTCTATTTGCAATTTATTCCATGCGGTTATATTTCAATGTGTAATGTAATTCACTCCTACCTTTAGCACGGTATTATTGATACCTTCACTTGAATAGTTATTTAAATAAACGTGTCTTGTTCGTTTTGAAGTGTACTATTATTCAAATCAATGCACTAAATCTTTTTTCACTATATCATAAAAACTAAGATATAGTGAAAAATATTTCATTTATGGTAGACATTGATTTTCTTTGTTTATATATGTGTGTGTGTGTGTGTGTGCCAAGTGTCAACTCCATCTTGAACACTCAAGGAATTACACATGTCCCCCATACTTAGGAACAATTAGATGTTACATGTCAACTAGATGTTGAGCACTGAAGGAATTACACTTCTCCCTCATAGTGGGCTATAGAAAAAAACACCTCGGGGGGTAATAATAATTTTTTTACTTTCAATTTCTTTATATATATGTTTGTGTGTGATATGAAAAAAATTAATTAACATGGACATTGAAATGTTTTATTTACCCCCACATCTTTATAGTAAGCATTAAAGGAATTATACTTCTCCCTCATATTGAGAAGTGGAAATCACCTATAGAGTAAATATGATTTTTTTTTTTTTCAATTGTTTTATATCTCTTATATAAAGTTGATATAAGAATATTTTTACTTTCAATTACTTTATTTCTATATATACAACCTGAGTGGACTTAATGGTTAAGAACATGTGTTTCCTCTTAAGAGGTCACAGGTTCAAATCTAGAGAGGGGTAGGGTATGTATACCTTCGTAGACTTTACCAGTCAAATCTCTGGGCAGAGAGTTATTTTAAAGGGACATTGAAATATTTTTTATCTAATATTTTATTGCTATTAATATATAATGTAAACTCCATTATTAGATGCATTATTGTTATTGAAATGCTATGCAATTCAATCTGTGAAAGAATGTTAATAGGGCCAGGGATTTTAGCTCGAGTCTCCATATGCAGCTTTCTGTGTTCTGTCTTGGTTGGATAAGGTTTCCATGCCTTTTCATGCACAATGACTCAAATTAAAAGAATGTTTTCTGCTCACGGTTGGTTAGAATTTGTGTTACCAAAATGACCTCTGAATCTGTATTTGGTGGAAGATCACATTCAAAATATAAAATATGAAAAGATTATGAGCTGTTTGGATTATAAAAAAATAATCTATCGCATCCCATGTCAAAGCACGGCTGGCTGGAAGCGCAGGTTATTGCAGAAACAACATAACGTAACCGATAATGAAAATGAGGTCATGGATAGTAGCATTTATGCACTCCAACGAACTGTAAATCAAATGTCGTTTCAATGAGAGCTCCGGCCAATCTTTGGATGCATGTGGCTCACAACAAATAAATCGAAGAGATTTGCTTGGGCCCGTATTTGGCTGTATCTTTCTGAAAGGTGGTGACGCATACTACTATGCAACATGGCTGTGGTTGGATTTGGATTCTAACCCTTAATAACCTCATAAATAATATACATGGCCTTTGTATTATTATTTGTTTGTAACACAAAAAAAAAAAAAATGTTATTATGTGTAAATACTTGTATATCATTTTGCAGTTATTATTTTACAAATTTCAATGTATTTACCTTCCACTTTATTAAATTTTTTACAATAATCACACCAATATATATAAAACCCATATATCCACACCAATATATATAAAACCCATACAAGGAGTATCACTATAGAACATGAAAACTTTCCCAGTTGTTGCTACATATACTAGACCCTATACTTTCCTTTCCTTAACCACTTTCTTTTGGGGCCAGAATGATGTAACAGTTTGGAAGTTGTACATTCTCAATGTAAGGTGATGGTTAAATATGAACACTAAAATTTATTTATTTCTCTTCATTTTTTTTTTAATTTAGGAAAACTTTGCTAAATCATGAAATTAATATTTAAGACAATGATTGACATAATGAGTTGGGGTGGAGTTAATGATAAAACAATATCAATGTAAATATGGAAAAACAACACTCTCTTAATAATTTAGAGGGATTATTCAAGGTACTTTTACAATGAATTTGAATATGGTGTAAAAAGATGAAACCTAGGAAATTGAATTGGTTTTTTGAATATACAACTTTTATTTATAGATATGGTGAATAACTATGTGAAATTTGACTTTTTTAAAAGCTTGTATGTTATTTTTTTAGCTAAATATAAGGTATATGTCTCACTTAGTGCAAGTGTTGAGTACCTTAATGATGGAATTTCCTTCCAAAAACTTGTACAATTCTAGAAAACCCATTGTTCTAGTGTGGTGTATTTTTTCAAAATTTTAAATATTTTTAAAATAATGAAAGTCAATTTTCTACAATAGATTGTAGTTATTGGTCTCTTCTAGTGTGGAGAATAACTCATTTTAGAAATGGTTAATATCACAAAAAGTTAAAAAAAAATAAAAGAGGTATTATTCTAGGATTTTAATATATGCAAAGACAAAAATACATAAAAAATAGAAAACGATATTAATTAAAAAAAAAAAAAACTATATATTTGGAATCCACATAGATGTTGTAGTTTGATCAACAATGGATTTTTGTAGCATATAGAAAAATAATGCCAAAAAAAGAGCTATAGAGAGGTATTAATAAAAATAGAGGTTTTATCTATTTGTAGACTAAACCATTAGGTTTGTCATCCCGAGCCTAAATCCAAGGAATCCAAAACAAAAGAAAGTCATCATACATGTATGCTAAATTTGTCATTCCTGACCAAAAATTGAACTCTAAATAATGTGCACACGTTCCTAGAACACACACACACTCTAGGAAAATGCATGCATTACAAGAATGTGCAAATGTTTCAGGAACATACACCCCTTGTCCCTCCCACTATCACCCCTCTCTCTCTCCTACATCTACCCTTCTCTCCCCCTCCCTTCTCTCTTTACCT
>ML778191.1:304828-319230 GCA_009831015.1 Picea engelmannii | reverse complement strand
CTCCTTCTTACACTCCTAGACATGGTAAGACCTAGACCTAGACTTAGACCATGACCTATACCTTGCATTTCCATGCCTCACAATCTCACATCCACTCCCTCTCTATCTCCCCCCTCTTCCACTCTCCCCCTCCATCTATTTCTCTCCCTTCTTCCATTCTCCCCCCTCTCTCTATGTGCCCCTTTGCCCCTGTCTCTCTCTCTACCCCTTTGTTCATCCCTCCCTCTATACCCCCCTCTCTCTTCCACCTCTCTCCCACCCCCCTCTCTCTCTCCTTGTTGTTAGTATCACTCTCACTCTCTCTCTATCTCCCTCTATCTACCCCGTCTCTCTTTATCTCTCTCTACCCCCTTCCCTCTCTCTATCCCCCCTCTATGTCTCCCTCTCCCTCCCTCTCACACACTCCCTCTCTACCCCCCTCTCTTTCTCACTCTCCTCCTCTCACACTCTCTCAATCCCCCTCCTTCGTCTCTCTCTCCCCCTCCCTTTCACACTTTCTCCTATCTCTCTTTCTATCTCCTACATATACCCCTCTCTCCCCATCACTTTGTATCCCCCTCCCTCTCTCACCCCCACTCTCCCCCCCTTTCTCTCTTTACCTTCCTCTACCCCCCTTCCCTGTCTCTCCCCCATTCCTCTCACTCTCTCTATACCCCTCCTCTTTGTATCCCTCTCCCTCTCTCTCACTATTAAAAACTCCCTCTCTACCCACCATCTCTGCCTTTCTCTCTCCCCCTCTCACAAAATATCTGTCTACCCGCTCCTCTCTTTCTCTCTCTCTCCCCCCCTCATCCCTCCCACTATCTCTCCTCTCTCTTTGCTACATCTGCCACCTCTCTCTCTCACATTGTTAGTCTAACTCTCTGTCTCTCTCTCTCTCTCTCTCTCTCTCCCCCCCCTCTTCATATCTTGAGAGGTATACTCTCCTATGGGAAACTTATTGAACTTTCCCTTCTTTTCCTGGTTGAAAAGAAAAATGTTCTCATCATCATTTTTATACCTTCCTCCATTCATCTCTTCATCCTAAATTTCTTCCTGAAGAAAGTCATCCCACAACCTTGACCAATCAGGGAGCTTCTCACATTCCATGATCCCTTTGATGAAAATTGTTCACTCCTTCCTGAATCCTTTGAGTGCCATTCCTCACCAACTTTGAATAATCCATTGCTTCCTCGATTAGAACCAGTTGATATTGAAACTATCAGATCTAGGTGAGATAAGTTGTTACCATGTCTGATCTTGTCATCATCATGTCTTGAGCTTCTCTCTCACCACCATTTTGTGATTCTCATTCTTAATTTGAAAAAATTCTTCATAGCCTCCCACATGTCCTTGGCTAAATTCTTTCCAGAAAAATGAGGGATCAAGTGATCCTTCACACCATCTAGAATTAATCTCCAAGATTTCACATCCTTTTGCTAATGGATGGCTAGATCTTTTGGATTCATTGATGGAGCCACAAAGGAGTTGAAAAAATCCCAAATGTTATTATCCATTAACACCAACACGATCCTCTCCTTCCAAGGACTATAGTTGGACACCCTATCCAATCTATCCTTAAACCACAAACTAGATGTGACCATCTCTACAACCTCCTGAAAAAGTCAAATTTTGGTTCCCGGACTTGTTGCTCAGTTCTACTGCCTGTTTCTTGGGCTCGTGCCCAAAATTGCTCGGACCTATTCTTGGACCTATGGCCACTTTTTGATGACTTATCTCTTCTCTTTTTAGCAGTTGGCCTTGCCCTAGCGGTTGTTTTGGCTGTCCTGTCTCGGTGGCTGCCTCCATTGCTGTGACCATGGCCTTCACTTCCAACTCACGAGCTAGCAACTCTACTTGTTTGTGTTAATTTTTCATAAGAGATGATATTGTATGTGAATTGAATATATTATTACAATGATGAGTGTTCTATATATAAATAACATATGGTGACCATCCATGAAGAGATGCGTCCCTTGGGTAATAAATATATTTATACTTTATATTTATATTATACGTATAATATAAATATACTTTATATTTATGATTTATGATTTATGCTTTATACTTTATATATATATATATATATATATATATATATATATATATATATATATATATATATATATATATATATATGACTGCAATAATAATATTATAATTTATAATATTGCTTAATAATTAATACTCTCATTATTAATTATCAATCTTAGTAGAATGTCTCTCCGATGCTTCCTAAACATCAACACTCCCTCTCAGCGAGGGAGACATTCTATATTATACCAAGAATACCTCTAAATATTACCTTTACAGATTACCTGTGGGTAGCTCCCAAATAGCTTCAACATATCACCGTGACATCCATTACCTCACAATGCATATGTACTTCATCATGTGCACACTTGTGTCTTCACAACCAATGCATCCAAGCCCTATGGGTAGTTCTCAAATAAATAAAACATGTCCCCAAGACATCCACTACCTTACAATGCATATGTACCTCATCACGTGCACCCTTGTGACTTCACAACATGCATCCAGGGCCGGTGGGTAGCTCTCCAATAGCTACAACATGTCATCACGAGACTATCCACTTTCCCATAGAAAACTTGGATATCTTATGCATGACATCCAATACCCTACAATAAACTATGTACCTCATCTCTTCAACATGTATCTAGGGCTAGTGAGTATCTCTCCAATGGCTACAACATGGCATCATGACATCCACTACCTTGCGATAACAACTAAAGTCGTCACTCCCTATGAAGAGGGAGTATGTCAAGATTGTTCCTGAAGTACTCAAACTTCGTCCTTGAAAATGGATTTGTTAGCACATCCACAACCTTATCATTGATAGCAACATATTTGAGCCTCACTACTTCCTTCTACACCATTGATCTAGATTCGGATCTAGGAGCTTGATGGGGCTCAGAAAGGCCTAAAAATAAAAGTTCTTGGAATGGATTCAAAATAGATGTGTGCGTAGGCCTCATTGATACGAACCCAATGCAACTTGAAAGGGCTCAAACGAACATTGTATGCTCCTTATATCACATTTTTTTTGTTTTGTCAAATAGGCAAAAAGTCAAACAAGTCAACAGGAAAAAGTCAACATTGACATCAACATGCTGATGTGGCAGCGTCTGGAGGTGAAATGTGGCAAAAGGTGGTACAAGTAACATGGCAGGGGCACAGTGGACTACTGATGTGACAGGTATAGGTGGACCAATCGGGAGGTGACACATGTCACCACTGAAAGGGTGACACGTGGCACGCCTGTACAACTCACATGGCACGTGCGATGACAAGTGGCAAGTGTGATGATGTGGTCGGTTGCTGAATAGGCAGAAGACAAACTTGGACCAATCCTTTATTGATAAGTGGCACATTCGTGGACCAATGAAAGGGTGCCATGTGGCACCCCATTATTCGTTGGTTGGGCAAAAAAACTTTGGAACTTCATGGGATTTGAGCTAGAGACCTCCCCCACCTGGCAAGTGACTTGGAAAGGTTAGGTTTACCAACCTGCCCACCATTGGATCTTGATATCTAAGTCATAAAACTTATATATAAGTTTTAATGTATTATATCCAGGCAAAGGTAAGGGGCTAGGGACTATCCCCATCCCCCGGTTGTGATTCTATGCCATATAACCACGATTTTTCACATCCCTTGTAACCAAAGCCAATTTTAACCGTTTTCCAGTTCAGTGCAAAGATACGGGGTTTAAGCACTAGCTCCAATACATGCCATATGACCCAGGGCTCGATTCAGTTTGTTATCAAGAAGAGTATAGGACTCTATCTTATTGTGAAGCGCCATGCAACCAGAGATTTGTGGGATGAGGGCCGGTGCGCAACCCCTAGGGGGCTGGCGCTTGGACACATGAAGTCATATGATCGTGTGAAGGGGGCGCACACCCAGGACTAAGGGCTTAACCCAATTATATTTCATGAAGTGGGTTTTTACCATATATTAGTGGCTTTTTATGATTTATTCAACTAATATTGGAGATTTTTAGCCCTTTTTGGGGGATATTGGGACCTTTTTGAGGCTAGATCTTGGGTGGAAGTTGGGATATGGTTACCAACTTCAGATATATATAAAACATGACTTCTTGAGGCCATGGGAGGAGATTCATAGCATGTTTATGCTGAAGATTTGCCAATCCAAAGCCATTTTTATGCAAGGAAGTTGTTGAGGAGCGCAGCTTTGTGGGCCATTTCTGGGAACTCCGGTCATCCGATTTGAGTGTCATTTCTTCTATTGGGTTCTTAATATCTAGTAGAAAAATATTATATCAATTTTGTAACATTTTGGCATGAATGTGATGTACTTATTGAGATTTCAAAAGAAATAAGAAAGACTCACCCACTTAGACAAGGGCCCAGAGACGTAGGCGAGATTGTCGAACTCCGTTATCACATTGGTGTTATGGTTTGTTGTTGTTTTATGCTTCATTCCAGTTCTGTACTTGTTTATATGGTTTTCATACTTCTTCTATAACTTCTTCCTCTTTCTTAAATCTTCCTAATTGGTTAATAAATACATGCATAATAACTCAACCAAAGTCATGTAAAATATCTTTTCGGATCAACCACAATGTCTAGCAACCAAGTGTCACTTCCATGAGACACAGACTCAAATTATAATACCACACAAGATCACATCCATTGAATGTTGAACATGTGAATCTATACATCCTTATATATCCATATTTCAACATGACTTCACCCCATGCAACCAAGGTCTGTGGGTAGCTCTCAAGCTACAACATGTCCCCAGGACATCCACTCCCTGTGATGCATCAGTCCTTGATCATGTGCACTCCTATATTAGTTCCAGCCCTCAGATATCCATAGTGAAAAATGACTTCACCCCATGCCACCAAGGTCTGTGGGTAGCTCTCAATAGCTACAACATGTCCCCAGCACATCCACTTCCTGCGATGCAGAAGTACCTGATCATGTGCACTCCTGTCTCAGTGCCAACCCTTTTTCATGCTGGATGAGTTCCACATGTCTCAGTGCGAACATGACTTCACCCCATGCAACCAAGGTCTATGGTTAGCTCTCAATAACTACAACATGTCCTTAGGACATCCACTCCCTGCGATGCATCAATATATAATCATGTGCACTCCTATCTCAGTGACAACCCTTTTTCATGTTGGATGAGAAAACTCCCTTTGAAGAGGGACCACATCAAGCTTGTCCCTGAAGTACTCAAAGTTGATCCTTGATAGCGGCTTGGTAAACACATCTGCAACTTGATCCTCTGTAGTCATGAAACTGGAGCCTCACTGCTCCCTTTTGCACTATATCCCTGATATAGTAATATCTGATCTCGATATGCTTCGACCTATCATAGACCATGGGTTTTCACACCAAATGTAGGTCGCCTCCATTCCAAGACAAAATAAGTGAGACAAAATTTCTCAAATCCACATTGATATTGCACATGCTTCCAAATACTCAGCTTCAACCGTACTGAGTGCCACACATGACTGCTTCGTACATTCGGTGGAGCCTCCTAATCCTTACTGTAGTACCTATATCCATCTGGAACTAAATTTACATCTCCCTATTGAGAATTGAATATCAACCGAATCTTCAACCTACTGACTTCATCACTTGTCCTCCAAAACAATTCTTGTCATCATATTCTTGTAGGTCTTACCTACAAGTCAAATTCAATCCAATAGTCATTAATTTATGAAGCCACATTGTTTCACTCCTTGCTGCACATGCTTCCACATACTCTGCTTGTTAATGTTTATGCCATTATTATAGTTCTTTTCATTTCAATAGATAAGAGCATCATAAGAACAAGATCACTGAGAAATACACATTCACAAGAGAGACAACATTTATCCTGGGAAACCCTCTAGGGGAAGAAAAACCAACAAAAACTTCCTTATCATAAATATCTTATACAATGTTCAAGAGATAACTCAAACCAATACAGATAGTTCTCCCCAAGAGATGCGCCACTATTCTTCTCCTCTCTCTAACTGGTAATTGTAGCTTGCCTCATAAGATAATGAGCAAGTGAGTTGTGTGTTAGAAGTGAGGTGCTAGCCTCCTATATATACAAGACTAGCACGTGTGAAAGGGTTTCACTAGTAGGGCTGACCTCTCACTCTAGGTGGGTAAACCCACCTTTAATTTAATTTTGGGTCTCAATAATAACTGTTTGGGTCGACTTCTTATTCTGCCTATTACAATTGTCCGATGACCAATCTTCAAAAGGGGTTTTGGTCCTAATACAATTACCGACATGATTAATCCACAATGGGGATTAATGCTAATAATAAAATAACAATAATAATAAGAATACTCTTTGCAGTTACATTATTTCAACACTCCCCCTTAACAAGAAGGGTATTCTTCATCAACATCAGGCGAGAGAGGTCTGCATCATCAGTGGCATCAGGATGACAGTATCATCAATATCATCTTGAAACATTGGCTATCATATTTACGAGTCATCGAAAGTTTTCTTCATCGGCATCATCATCATTCTCGAAAGAATGCTATCATCATCTGCATCAAATATGTATCAGTAAAGAAATGATACCTCATCACAGCACTAGGCTGGCAGTACTACACAGGCTCAATGTCACAGCTGTAATGTTGGTAGTTCAGTGTCAGTCACATCTTGCTTTACATCTAACAACTAGGTCAGAAGCAAGGAGTATCATCATCTCGCTTTACGTCTAATAACTAGGTCAGAAGCGAGGAATCACAACGTCATGCTTTATGTCTAACAGTGAGGTCAGAAGCATGACTCATCTTGCTTTACATCTAACAACGAGGTCAAAATCAAGGAACACATCAACATCTCTCTTTATGTCTAACAACGAGGTCAAAAACAATGACTCATCTTGCTTTACGTCTAACAGCGAGGTCAGAAGCAAGGATCACACAACGTCATGCTTTACGTCTAACAGTGAGGTCAAAAGAAATGACTCATCTTTCTTTACATCTAACAGTGAGGTCAGAAGCAAGGATCACACAGTGTCATGCTTTACATCTAACAGTGAGGTCAGAAGCAATGACTCATCTTGCTTTACGTCTAACAGCGAGGTCAGAAGAAAGGATCACACAATGTCATGCTTTACGTCTAATAGCGAGGTCAAAAGCAATGACTCATCTTGCTTTATGTCTAACAACGAGGTCAGAAGAAAGGAAAATATATATACTCCCCCTTTCAGGGAGGGTCCTTTCGGACTATACCAAGCTTATCTCAAAAGTGTTCAAACTTTACACGAGATAGAGGCTTAGTCAACATGTCAACAACCTGTTCATCCATGCTAATGTATTGGAGCTTCAAGGCTCCTCTCTATACCATGTCGCGGATGAAATGATAGCGGATCTCTATGTTCTTCGACCTGTCATGGAATACAGGATTCTCTGTCATCTTTATGTAGCTCTGGTTATCACATAGAATTGCGGTTGCTCTCATCTCCAAGTCAAATAGGCCTATCAGCAACTTTCAAATCCATATAGCTTCGCAGCTAGCAGAACATGCAACAATGTACTTTGCTTCTGCTGTGCTGAGAGCAATACTGGATTGCTTCCTACTCTGCCACGAGATCATGGTTGATCCCAAACTGAAACAACATCTGGAAGTGCTTTTTCTGTCTGCAATGCTTCCTGCACAATCTGCATCAGTATATCCACTCAATGTGAAGTCATGATCTCCATCATATCTGAGACCATAATCCATTGTACCTTTAAGGTACCTCATCACATGTTTTGCAGCCACTAGGTGAACACATTTGGGATTTACCAGAAACTGACTCAAGGTGTTCATTGTAAAACAGATGTCTGGTCTGGTGTATAGTATGGCATCTATCAAATCTGACGAAGCATCGATCAACAACTTCAACTTTTCTTCCATGGGAGTATTCATGGACTTGCATTCTAGCATGTCGAATCTCTTTAAGATTTTGATCGTGTACTTCCCTTGGTTAAGGAATATTCTTTCTGGACTCTGCCATACCTCAAGGCCTAAGAAGTAATGCATTATACCAAGGTCTTTCATTTCAAATTCTACGGTAAGTCTTTGTTTACATTCAATGATGAGATTTTCTTCTCCAGTTAAGAATAAGTCATCCACATACAGTAGTAATATTATTGGTTCATTATCCATAATTTTTAAGTAGAGATTTGAGTCTTCTTTACTCTTGGTAAAGCCCAAGATCGTCAAGAAACTGTCTATACGGCCATACCAAGCTCTGGGAGCTTGCTTCAATCCGTATAAGGCTTTCTTCAATCGAAAGACATGAGACTTCCTATCTTCAGCCTCAAATCCTTGGGGTTGCTCTATATACACTTCCTCTTCGATAACACCATTCAGGAAAGCTGTCTTCACTTCCATCTGATGCAACTTCCATTTCATCTTGGATGCAAGAGCTATAATGGTTCTGATCGAAGTGTATCTGGCTACAGGAGAAAATGTCTCTTCATAGTCAATGCCTTCTTTTTGGGAAAATCCAACAACAACAAATCTTGCTTTATATTTCTCAATACTTCCATTAGCAACATGTTTTATTTTGAAGATCCATTTTGATGATACCACATCCTTGCTTTTTGGTCTGGGAACAATTTCCCATACAACATTCTTTATTATGGATTGGTATTCCTCTGTCATGGCATCTGCCCATTCCTTCTTTTGAATGGCCTCTCCAAATCATGTAGGTTCTTCATCAAGTAGATTTCACATCAAATCCGTGTAACTGGAGAATGGCTTTGGTCTTTTCACCTGTCTTGTGGTTCCTTCTGGAACACCATACTTCTCTCCATATTGAATAAGCTCTCTTTCCCAAGCAGACTTTCTTTTATGGGAGAAGGTCATTTGAGGAGGTTCTTGAACTTTTGTTATATCATGATCTTCAGGAGTCTCCTCATCATGGGAAGTTACGACTTCCCTTACAGGTTCTGCAGTTCTGGGAACTTCCCTCACGGATTCTGTGGTCCTGGGATTTACAGGTTCCTCTTCATATACTTCTTCAAGTTGGCATATTCTCGATTTCTTAAGTGATTCTTCTTCATCAAAGGTCATGTCCCTACTAATATCAATATGGTGGTGACTAGGTATGTAGATTTTGAAGGCCTTGGATACCTCACAGTATCCCACAAATATTCCCTTATTTCTAGAGGGTTCCAGCTTGTTTCTTTTCTCTTTCCGTATATGAATAAATACTGGGCAGCCAAATATTTTGAGATGGCTTACCTTTGGCTTCTTTCCGGTGAACATCTCTTCCGGTGTCTTGAGACGAAGTGCACTATGGGATAATCGGTTCTGCATATAAACAACTACCATTGTTGCTTCTACCCATAAGCATGTAGGAAGATCTTGATCTTCACAGCTTCCAGCATGGTTCTATTCTTCCGATTCAACTACACTGTTTTGTTGGAGATCTTGATCCCAACATCTTTGCAGAAGTTCATGAACTCTTTTGAGGTATATTCTCCTCCATTATCTGACCTAAGTATCTTAATATTCCTTATAGAAATGTTTTCTATCAAGGCTTTAAATTCCTTGATCTTGCTAAACACTTCAAATATATCCAGGTCTTTTATGAGAATAATCATTAATGAATGATACATAGTATACATACCCATTAATGGAGGATGATGGCATTGGGCCACACACGTCTGAATGAATGAGTTTCAGTACTCCTTCTGCTTTGCTGCCCCTCTTTGGAAAAGGGTTCTTGATATTCTTCCCTTGCGCACATCCATTGCATATGCCTTCTTGATCAACCTTGAGTTCTGGTAAACTTGTGACATCTTTGCATATGTATGGTAGCACATTGTGGTTAATGTGATCTAATCTTCTAGAGTTCACATGGATTCTTCAATAGCGTGGGTCATGGAAGCTTCTGAGTGACCCATCTTCTTCTTTTCCACTGATGATTGCTTCATTTATGATCTCTCCTTTAGCACGTTGCCTTCTGCAACCTTCGCTATAGCTTCCTCATGTGACCTGGAGCAAGGTCAACAAAGCAACAAGCAAGAATAATATCCTTCTTGATAATATAAAGCAATAGCATGAACAATCATCACAGTATCTCCTTTAGAGCTATCAATTATAATTTATCTGAAGTAAAGATTAAAGGTAAGGAATACAATACGAAATGAGGTCAACACTCTCATAGTGTTATGACCAAGCATTCTTTCATGGCAACCTAGAACTAACACACGAGGTTTCTCCATGAGGAGGTGTTAGTCATATCAGGCAAAGTATTTACATCTATATTCTCACATGCTATCAAGTATAATACTTTACGACGATTGCTATTTCAACTAAAGTCATCAGCTTGTCATGTGTACCTTTGAATCTTGATTAATCAAACTTGGAGCCTTGTCCTCAAGAGTGAGTGCTTGCTTTTCCTCAAAGTTTCCTTCACTCAAGTGATGAGTGCTTTCTTCAACCTGTCTATTGTACTAAGACAATATGCTATCATGACAAAAGGTTAGGTTAGAGGATAAGCTCTATGATCAACTTTTAATTCTTCTAATAATTTTATCATAGCTTCAACACGCAACACTAATCAAGATAATTTCATAACAAATAGATGCATATTAGAATAATCACACCTGGGTTGCATCATTCCTCTGAATGTGTTGGATCTTGAAATCCTTCTGGATCTATGGCAAGAGATCCCTTCTCTGGCAAATACTCTTTAGGGTTTAACCATTAAACATATGTGAGTACATACCTCGGATAGCATTTGCAGGTAGTGGCTCCATCTGGTAGCAACGATAATTATTACGAAAAACTTCAAGGGTGATTGCAACTGGTTCTACAACTGCAACTGCAACTGGTACTGCAACTACAGTTGGTTCTAAAATTGCAACTGCAACTGCAAATGCAACTGCAACTTAGGGTTTTATGAGGAAACCCTAATTTTTCAAACTTCGAATTTTGAAATTCTGATCCAGGGGATAGATGCGCTGAGATGAGGCGAGTTAGCTGGTACAGTCAAATTTTCGAAAATCCAACTTTTACGTCGCTAAATCTAATCTGCGGATTTTTGGACTAGTGCTTCTGGTACTTCTGGTACTCTGGTACTTTGGTACTAGTTTTCTGGTACTTCTAGTACTTTTGTGAAACTAGGGTTTCACTTTTTGGGAGATCCAACCATTGAAAATGTGCGCTCTAAGTGCCAAAATGATCCTTGGGAGAGGGCACAACTTTCTAGGTGGTTAGGGAGCTGAAAAGATTCACTTTTGCAAAACCCTAATTTGCAGGTGCTGCAACAGTGACGTTTTTCCTCTTGCAAATTGTGCTTTCTTCAGGTTGTCTCTGAAACCATGTTAATGTTTATGCCATTATTATAGTTCTTTTCATTTCAATAGACAAGAGCATCATAAGAACAATATCACTAAGAAATACACATTCACAAGAGACACAACATTTATCCTGGGAAACCCTCTAGGGGAAGAAAACCCAACAAAAACTTCCTTATCATAAATAGCTTATACAATGTTTAAGAGATAACTCAAACCAATACATATATTCCTCCCCAAGAGATGCGCCACTCTTCTTCTCCTCTCTCTATCTGGTAATTGCAGCTTGCCTCATAAGATAATGAGCAAGTGAGTTGTGTGTTAGAAGTGAGGCGCTAGCCTCCTATATATATACAAGACTGGCACGTGTGAAAGGGTTTCACTGGCAGGGCCGACCTCTCACTCTGGGTGGGTAAACCCACCTTTAATTTAATTCCGGGTCTCAATAATAACTGCTGGGGATGACTTCTTATTCTGCGTATTACAATTATTTGATGACCAATCTACAAAAGGGGATTTGGTCCTAATAAAATTACCGACATGATTAATCCACAATGGGGATTAATCTTAATAATAAAATAACAACACTAATAAGAATACTCTTTGTAGTTACATTATTTCAACACTGCCTCAGTCGTACTGAGTGCTACACACAACTCCTTCCTGCTACTCCATGAAACCATACTGGAGCCTAGACCGAAGCAATATGTTGAAGTACTCTTCCGATTAGGAATACAACCGGCTCAATATGAATCCAAATATCCATATAACCCAAACTCATGGTTTGTCACATACCATCTTCCTGTATAAAGTAACATCCATAGTCTATGAAGTCATGTCCTGCAACAAATTCATATTTGGCACCAAAGGTGTAGCCATTACCTTGCATCTTCACCTTACATAGTAATTCCAAAAATTTAACCTCTAGTACAATTGTACTTTTTTGCATGCTTCCTTCACCATCGAATCGATCTTTTCCTCCGTGTAGTCACCAATGCAAATAGAATCAACACTGCATTTCCACATGAGACACCTATCCCATGCTTTTCTTTTCTCCAACACTTATCCCTCTTATTTTCTCGGGCCCTCCTGTGAGGGAGTTAAGTCCAGTCCCGTTCTGATACCATGTTGATTTTTCATAAGAGATGATATTGTATGTGAATTGAATATTTTATTAAAATGATGAGTGTTCTATATATAAAGAACATATGGTGACCATCCATGAAGAGATGCATCCCTTTCACAATAAATATATTTATACTTTATATTATATTATAAATATAATATAAATATACTTTTTATTTATGCTTTATGGTTTATACTTTATTATATATATATATATATTTATACTTTATATATAAATATGTTATTACAATAATAATATTATAATTTATAATATTGCTTAATAATTAATAATCTCATTATTAATTATCAATCTTAGTATAATGTCTTTCTGATGCTTCCCAAACATCAACAACTTGGTCATACTATGCCATCAAATCTCTCCTATCTGTGGTCTCTCTTTCTAGTGGTTTCTCTTTCCATCTGCAATTTCCCAATCATAGGCTAATTACTTAGCCGCACCTCTCCAAATGTCCAATTTTTTTCATTCCAGATACTTTCTCACACTCGACAAATCCTTCCTAGCAGTCGATCCATTATTTACTCTAGCTACTGGTGGATCAAATATCAAAAACTCATGCCCACTTTTCTCCTGGATGTCAGCTGTTCTTCGACACGTGGAGCATATATTTGTTGATTTCTCCACATGCAGATCCTTCCTCACGCTCTACTATAAATTATTTTGTGGCATACATCACTCAACAGTATCATGTCCTCAACGATTGATCTACATCTATGGCTCCCATGGAATTCTTCCTTGGAAGCTCTTCTCTATCAACCTCATTCTTAACTCAAGATCCACAACCATGTGACTCTTCTCTTAGTAGCACACAATTTCCTCAGCCCCCCTTCTGCTTTGTAACAATAATATGAAAATGATATTCATTGTTTTCACAAACTAGCCCACAACCCTGCAGATGTACAGTCATATGGCTTATGATGACCGTGTACGAAGGATGTGTGTTGAATGAATGCCTTAAAAAAAAATCATGTTTACCTTCTCTGCAACTCCAAACTTGCAAAACAATTTCCCGCAGAAAAAAAAATGTTTTCTTGCTGCAGAATAACTTGATCTCATGCAAATATGGCTTCCTCAAAACCACAAGTATGATACCATGTTAATTTATCTGAACCAAGCACCTGAAACTTAACTCAAAATAAAATCAATTTATTTATTAAATGCACAACTAGGTTTTAACCAAACATTATAGTAGAAGCATTAATAGGACACCAAACATATTGCACAAAGATTGGGTAAATTCCCATGGAAAAAACCCCTAAGGAAAAACCATTACCTTGTTGATTTTATTCATTAAACTTTTGGGGTCCAATCCTGGGATGATGGCCCATTAGAGGAATACAATGCAACAATATCCTATTCCACCTCGCTGCTATCTCCCTTGATGCCCCTTTTCACCCTTCCTCATCCCTTCCCACTAACACTTGTATGAACTTCTCTTCACCCACTCAATGATATCTCCTCATTTTCCACTTAGTGTGTCTCATCCTCTCACCTAGGATTCCTTTTATTACATTGAGCTAACTCTAAGTCCAAAACCATAGACCTTTTCCAAAGAGATCAATGGTTGAGATCTAATATCATGTTCACTTTACATCTAATGACTAGGACTTAATCAACTCGAATTAATAATTCCAACAAAATTAGGCATTTAACTTAATTAATATCACATTAACTTAAAATATCATTCACTTTAATTATTATTCATAAAGTAAACTTTCTAAGGTTCTTCGAGGCTACAAGGATGACTTCCACATGCTAAACACCGAACCTAGTGGAAGTACATGTCCGATGCTAACACATCAACAATATTAACCTATGTTCTACTCTTGTTGGCTCTCTCCCTCCCTCCCCCCTCCCCTTCTCTCCTTTCTCCCTATCTCTCTGTACACCCTCTCACGCACTCTCTCTCTACCCATATCCTCCCTCTCTCTCTATATTTCTCTCCCCCTCCCTACCACTATCTCTCCTCTCTC